>JAYXIM010036737.1:0-12224 GCA_037575425.1 Anastrepha fraterculus | reverse complement strand
TATGTCTGTTAATATTTATACAACATAGAAAGAGTAGAAAGGTTATATTATTTTTACATGAATTATGTACAAGCTGCTTTAGAAGAATCAATTTGAGAATTATTTGACAGGGAGAATAAAGTTTATTTCAATATATGTAATATAAAGTGCATTTTAAATTAATTAAAGTTCATAATTTGAAAAATAATTGCAGGGTATCAACAAGTCAGATTCGCTTCACCGAAAACTGTTTCGTAATATCGCAATCGATTAATAAAACAGGTGAACTCGGTCATAGGTTTTTCGAGCGTATGTTAATCGTAATATGTAACTATTTTAAACATTTAAAGGGCCACCTTTCAAAAATTAATAAATAGAATCAATTAAAATAAATGCATTAAATTTCAATAGTGATGATTTCGCACAAAATATCGCAAGTTGTTCAAAAGGTCGGAGCGCAGATATATGTAAGTTATGAAATTTTGAGTGAAACTTCAGGTACACCAAATGCGTTGATAAATAAAAAATGGTTGGGGTCGAATTATGGACACGATACGTTTAAAAAATACAAAAGAAATACTAAGGGTATATTATTTTTGAAATAAAGTATGTAACGCATTAAAGGAAAATCATCCCCGACTATTTGAAGCGTATGCATACATACATACGTATGTACCATTCAACATAAACAGCCGTTTTGAATGAGCTATCACAGCCTGTCTCTCTTTCCTTTGCATCGCAGAGTAGTGTCTGAGTTTTTACGTTATTTCAAAATGACTTGGTGCACATATATACATACACATGTACTTCGGCAGAGAGTGCCTTAGAAAAGGCACAGCTGATCATTTTCGCTGAACAAAGTCATGGTCTGGCACGTCTGAGTTTAGTTTTATTCGCACTCAAAAGTTGACGCGTCTTTGTACTGCGACTATAAAATTTTAGGGATTCAGAACTTTGATACTGGAGGAAAATTTGTTTATTTTAAAAAATCTAATACATATTTTCATACAGCATTTTGAACCCACCACCGTGCATTCTTCTCTCTCATGCGATTTATTTAATGTGATAAATACTATTACATTTACAATTCGCCAGAGCGCTCTACTTTCCCCCTGCGCAAACACGACGTCTACGGAAATTTTGTTGTTCCCATACCATTTCGGCAAGGAATATTTTTGATATTTCTAATACGCCCAAGATGTATCTCTCCGAGATTTCGTGCTTGCAGCACAGAAACTGGTATGACCTCCTAATAATTAATTGAATCTAGTGGTTGGGCATTGGTTTGTAACTACCAGTAACTACGAGTATTTTCAGTATAGAGTAAATATTTTACTGATAATGCAAGTATTTTTAGTATTGTTGTACAATTTAAAGAAATAAATATTTTTACTACAATTTTTTTTCAGTACTCAGTAAAGAAATATTTTTACTCCATATTTTTCAGTAATCAGTAAAAAAAATATTTTTACTGAAATTTTTCCAGTAAGCAGTAAAAAAGTATTTTTATTATAATTTTTTCAGTAATCAGTAAAATAATATTTTTACTAACATTTTTTCCAGTAATCAGTAAAAGAATATTTCTACCGCAATTTTTTCCAGTAATCAGTAAAAGAATATTTCTACCGGAATTTCTTTCAGTAATCAGTAAAAGTTAACTGGCACAATTAAATTTCATTATCAGTAAAATTTTACTGATTACTGATATTTGTAATGCAGTAAATATATAATGCAGTGTGCCCATCTATGATTTTTTTTACATAGTGAAAATTACACAGTTATTTCTAACCAGTTCGAAATTAACAGAAATAGCTTTCGTTCGAATCTAGAAAATTCGGTCCTTAGTTTAGGTTTTTCCTACAGGGTAAATACAATATATGAATTGGTTGTATACCTACCCGAAGCAAAATTTTATTTATGTAAGTATGTATTAGTGTGCATATACCAATAAAACGAGCTACTTGCGTTTGTCGCGTCAACTGCGGGCTTATCGCTTTCGAGAATAACGCAGTGCCCGCAGTATTGTGGAAAGCGCCGTTGAACATGGAGTTATTTATAAACGAAGTACGCAAGAGAGAGCTCTTGTGGAATAAGAAGAAGGTACTTCTTCGTCATGTGGAACGACAAATAGCAACGGACAAACTTTGGCAAGAAGTGGCCAATGCGTGTAATATCTCAAGTGAGTACATTTTTTTTTAATATATCTTCACACATAGGTATGTGTAGACAGTACAGGCGTGAAATAAAGGAAGCCAGTTGTCGCATATTGCTGCCCGTAAGATTAGTAAGTAGTCAAAGAACTAGTTTTTGAAGCTGTGTATATGTATGTAGCCACCTAAAAGTTTAACATTTATTTCACATTTCTCTTGTTCGTTAGTCGTTAGTATACGACGGCGCAGTAATTATACTTATATATGTGCATATGCATGTATGTATACAAGTAACTCGAAAATATTTACGCTCTCTGGTTCGGTAAGGCCTCTTATACAAATGCATGTACATACATACGAATGCGTGCATGAACTCGTATGTATGTATGTGTTTATTGCTTTTGTGAAACATTGGAGACACAATCTAGAAAACGTGTTTGGCCTATTTCAGGCTGTCAGTGGTTTTATTGTTGGTGTGTGAATGCGATTTGTTAGCATTTTGAAGTTTAAGTGCTGCGATCCTACAACAAATATGCCTTTGTATGTATGCATGTATATAGTTGTATACTCTATACTCATGCGCACTAAGGGTTCAGCGAAATTGAGATAGAGATAGACGCATTAAATACATACATATGTATTTGGAATGAAGAGCAGCAAAACCTCTCAGTACAAGTTGTGTTGTTATTAAAAAAAGGAAAATGTGATATTTCAGTAGGTAATGAACAAAATTTGCTCAAAATCCGTATAAGGACAATTTTAAAATTTCAAGTTTAGTATTTTTTTTTCAAGAACGAGCGTGAAGTTAAGTAAAGGTTTTAGATCACTAGAGTTGATGTCAAAAATACTAAATTTAGTAAACTAAAGCAGTGGATGCTCTCAATTCAACAGTCCATGCTTAGCAACAGTTATTCTAGTTGCAAATTGGAATCGCCAGTTATTTCACCATTTCATTCATTTAATAAGGACCAGCAGAAGTATCATACCTGGAGCAGCTTTAGCAGTATTTTGAGGCACATTCGGCAAGCCATCCGGATAAACTGAAGCCATTTTTTCTATCGTGGATTTGTACAGCATTGTTTGAGTTATTAAGCATTTGTTTGGCGTTGCAAAACTGAAATCGCAGGCATACCTACAACCAAGGCGAATTTATTACAGGTGACAGCAAACACATATAAGTAAAACCCTACATGTATTTGTTGTTGCGTTTGGGCCAACCATCACGTCAAAATCAGCAAGCAAATGTAAACACACGAATGTAAACATACCAATACATACAAACAAAGCATATCATTTTGACGTAAGCCATACCTACGGCGATAAATTCAGCTGGGTGAATGCTGTCACCTTAATAAATCCACCTTGCCTACAACTGACTTCAGAACATTTCCAGTCAAAACGGCGCACAGTCGCTGCTTGTTATGATTTTTTTAAGCACGACATGAAGCGTAGGAAAACACACAGAGAGTGGATCGCAGTCAATTTCATAGACGAAATGATACGTAACCAAATCATAGTTCGTACACCATGCGATCAAGTGCGTGCCGCGGAAAATTGTTTGCTGAAACTTTTGAAGCAACAATCAAAGAGAATACAAGTTCATCTACAGCACAAATAAACGCCATGAACACACAGAAAAGTTGGTAGAAAAGAAATGAGCAGCAAAGTAAGAATTCCTATAATTTAAAAGTTGAACAGAAAAAAAAAACAAATGAAACTTCAGTCATGCCCAGGTTGTGGTCCCCTTCTCATTCAAGGGAGCAATGCAAATTCCAAAACGTAATCTGCGATAAATGCGCTAAAAAGGGTAAATTATGTTAGCTGCTGTTTGTATGCCAAGGCAAAGCGAAGGTAAAGTAATGAACACAAAACGAAATTTGAACAAATGAACGAACGGCGAATTGACACAATTGAAGCGGTGAATATTGTAGCCGGCATGGTAAAGGCAGAATCAAACAAAAAAATTATAGATTTAGAAATTAATAACCAAACAATACAGTTTCAAATAGATTCTGGCGCAACAGTCTCTGTAATCAATAGACGACCAGCCGAAACTCTATATATCTCTGCATGGAGTTTAGGGGAATCGCTCACCCAAACAAGGCGTGGAAGTAAGCAAAATAGCAAAAATCTCTTTGGTCTTGTTCTGTTCGGAGAATTCGGTTTTCAGATTACACAAATAGCAAACGTTTGTGAGAGAGATAATTATTATATACAAATTCAAGAACTTTGCAAGAAATATGAAGACTTTTCTGGGAATGCACGTGCAATTAAAACTTTAAAGCAAGTCTTCGCATGAAGCCTACGGCTGTACCAATGCGAAAAAGCAAGACAAACATAATTTGCACAAATACCAAAGTTTCATAAAAAAGCGGATAGGCTGGTCAGTTTAGGTATTTGTCCAAATTTACCTACTTTCCCTGTTTCTTATAAAAAGAAACAAAAATCTCATTCCTCAAACCAAAAACTTATCCTTTCCATCCTTTCTCCCGCACAATAGTCAGCACATTATTTGCTGCTAAAACAAGCAAAAACAAATAGTTACACATTGCATCAGTGGCGCCAGCAAGAGGAAGCGGACAACTGTGTTACTAGCGCAGGCACACCAAATTTAGCGAAGTTTTCAACCATCTGTGCGCTCCTTCTGTCAGAAAAATGTGAAACATAGCTGGCGCTGTAAGCAGTAAGAAGGCGTTGCTTCTAAGCAACGACAGGTGTGCATTTCCACCAATTGGGACTGGTAGCGGCAGGCTAATCACCTACCCTGGCAGAAATCAAATAGGTTAACGAAACCAAAACAAGACAATTCTATGCTCCCGAGAGGAGTGAACAAAGAAAAAAAAAGTGTTGGTACCAACAGGAGGATTCGGTACGAATTTGCGCAAATTTTAAAATCTCAGAAAATTCACAATAAGATACAAGGGCACATATAATGTGTAAGTCGCGTAGAGCAAGTCCTCAAGGTCGTACAATAAAATTGCATAAAGTGCAAAAAGTAGAAATGTGTGCGTTTTTTTTTTTTTGGAAAGAGAAGTTGAATACTTGGGTAGAAAAATCAGTGCTTAGAGAATTTTTTCAGACGATTCGGGTGTACATGCTGTTAAACTAATTGATCCACTTGTTATGTTAGATTAAGGCAGTTAAAAACTTGTATAGGCAAAGTTAGCTGCGCCTCTTAACAAACTACATAAAAGCCAAAAACAAGAAAATGCATCATCATCCCTAAAACGGGGGAGATTGGTCCCACTACTGAACCCAGAGAAACCCGCTAACCAAGGGGAATCTTATCATCCGATAACTCTCCTTTCCCCAGTAGTCAAGACACTTCAAGCCCTCCTACTCCCACTCTTCATGAAACACCTGGCTCCAGCCCCACATCAGCACGGTTTCCGACGAGTGGTAGCACCATCACTGTACTCACCGCCATAAACGCCCAGATAAACCGCGGGCTTAACCAAAACCGCCCTTGCGAGAGGACTGTACTAGTAGCGTTGGACCTGAAGTAAGCTTTCGATATAGTCAGCCATTCCACGCTACTAGATGATATTTATTAGTTAAGGCTGAAGAGGTGGTCCGCAAATTACCTGAACGGTCGTCACTCGTCAGTGATTTTTCGAGACCAAATATCAAAGCAGAGGAAGATTAAGCAAGGTGTACCGCAGGGTGGTGTCCTTTCACTCTTGCTGTTCAACTTCTACATGTCGAAACTCTCCCAACCACCAGAGGGAGTCTCTCTGGTCTCATACGCTGACGACTGCACGATAATAGAGTCGGGCAATGACATCGATGATCTGTGCTCCAACGTGAGCAGCTACCTCACCGACCTTTCTCGCTTTTTCACTGCGAGGAATCTCCAGCTTTCACCCGCTAAATCCACGGCGACCCTTTTTACCACCTGGACAACGGAGGACAAACTGTCCCTCAGGGTAAAAGTCGATGACACACCAATTCCGACGGTAAACAATCCCAAAATTTTGGGTGTGACCTTTGACAGTTTACTCTCCTTCTCAGCGCATACAATCGCAATTGCCACTAAGGTCTAAAATCGCAACAAGGTCCTCAAGTCGCTTGCTGGCAACACTTGGAAATTGTTCGGCCTGTTCTAAACTATGCTGCGCCCGTCTGGTCGCCTGGAACTAGTGACACGCAGGGGATAAAGCTACAGACATGCCAAAATACTGCCATTCAGACAGCGATCAGTTGCCTCCTGATGCCTCCTATTCAACACCTTCACATTGAGGCACAAATGCTCTCTGTAATGGAGCACAATAAACTGCTCAGCAAGCAGATCCTGCTGGGGTGCTACCGTAGGTTTCACACTTGCAGACACCTACTTGAGCCAGAGCCGCCTCCTAGGCGCGTCTGGAGATACCTCTTAAACTATGACGAGTTCCAGGACAAAACTGACAGAAATCTTTTGGACCAGACAGTATTTAGACAGTCAATAAACGACATCCACCGGGAGACCGTAACCACCTTCTTAAGCTCCCGCCATTTGAATGCCGTAATCGGAGACCAACCACCACCTATTCCAGATAAAGAGCTCGAATTTCCCCGTGAGACACGCGTAACACAAGCACAACTACGTTCTGGGTACTGTAGCAGGTTAAACTCCTACTTATACAGAATTGACCCCGCCATACCCAACATATGTCCGGCATGTGAAGATACTCCGCACGAAACTAACCACCTTTTCACATGCCCTCTTAAATCTACTCCATTAACACCCCTCTCCCTCTGGACCCAACCCGTCGAAACAGCATGTTTCGTTGGCCTACCTTTAGATGAGCCAGACGAAGACGACCGGTGATATACCCTACACTGACGGGGCTTCTATTACTGTTAAAACAACGAAAAGAAAATGCATTATTCTCGTGGGGAAATGAACAAGTAAGCAGTAATTTACAGTCCTCAAGTCGCACAATTAGAACATTTCGATGAAGAGCTACCAGCTGATGCATCATCTTTCGAAACCCGTGTAGTTTTATCTCAATGCAAGCATGAAGGGAGCAAGCACCCAATTGCTTTTGCATCGAAAACATTACACAAAAAGCAACTTAAAACTAGGCAGATTGAGAAAAGGCTTCGCAAACGTGTTTGGAGCTCCAAGGTTTCAATAATACTTATATGGATATTACGCGCATCGCCGCATTAATAGAAATAATTTCGAATGTAGAAAATTCTGTACTTATGTATATATGTAATTGGCGCATACACCCTTTTTGGGTGTTTGGCCGAGCTCCTCCTCCTATTTGTGTGTGCGTTATGATGTTGTTCCACAAATGGAGGGACGTACAGTTTCAAGCCGACTCCGAACGGCAAATATTTTTATGAGGAGCTTTTTCATGGCAGAAATACACTCGGAGGTTTGCCATTGCCTGCCGAGTGGCGACCGCTGTTAGAAAAATGTTTTTTCTTCATTTTTGGTGTTTCACCGAGATTCGAACCAACGTTCTCTCTGTGAATTTCGAATGGTAATCACGCACCAACCCATTCGGCTCGGCGTAATTCTGTATTTAGTCAAAGTTTTTCCAATAGGGTACCATTTCCGAACAAATTCAAGTAGGTATCGTTTGTAGACGTAGATGTGTAGACGCATATGTGTGCATTCATGTGTCAACAAAATGAGCTACTTGCGTTTGTCGTGTCAACTGCGGGCTTATCGCTTTCGAGAATAACGCAGTGCCCGCAGTATTGTGGAAAGCGCCGTTGAACATGGAGTTATTTATAAACGAAGTACGCAAGAGAGAGCTCTTGTGGAATAAGACGAAGGTACTTCTTCGTCGTGTGGAACGACAAATAGCAGCGGACAAGCTTTGGCAAGAAGTGGCCAATGCGTGTGGTATCGCAAGTGAGTACATTTTTTTTTAATATATCTTCATATGTGTAGACAGTACAGGCGTGAAATAAAGGAAGCCAGTTGTCGCATATTGTTGCCAGTAAGATTAGTAAGTAGTCAAAGAACTAGTTTTTAAAGCTGTATATATGTATGTAGGCACCTAAAAGTTTAACATTTATTTTTCATTTCTCTTGTTCGTTAGTATACGACGCATACTTATATATGTATGTGCATATGCATGTATGTATACAAGTACATAGCTCGAAAATATTTACGCTCTCTGGTTCGGTAAGGCCTGTTATACAAATGCATGTACATACATACGAATGCGTGCATGAACTCATATGTATGTGTTTATTGCATTTGTGAAACATTGGAGACACAACCGAGGAAACGTGTTTGGCCTATTTCAGGCTGTCAGTGTTTTATTGTTGGTGTGTGGATGCGATTTGTTAGCATTTTGAAGTTTAAGAGCTGCGATCCTACAACAAAGATGCTTTTATGTGTACGGTCGTTAATACTCTATACTCATGCGTACTAGGGACTACAATAAAACTTTTATCACACAGTAATTGCCTGCAACGGCCCAGTGGAGTTGAGACAGATATAGACATACCTATACGAAAATATTCAGAATAAATTTGCTTATATCAGATAAGCAGAGTATGTTGAGGTACTCGTATCGCAACAAAACTTGAAGTGCGTGAAGCCTTCGGTACAAGTTGTGTTGCTAGTTAAAAAAAGGAAAATATTATATTGTACGATTTGTATTCAAAAAGTAATGAAGAAAATTAGCTCAAAATCAATGTAAGGACAATCTCAAAGATAGAGATTAGTTTATTAAATTTGTGTTATTTGGTAAACGATCGTGACAGCGTCCACTATTGCTACAGACTTATGTATGTTAAGGCTTTAGATCACTAGAGTCGATGTCAAAAATATTAAATTTACGAAACTAAAATTTTAATGCTATCTGAGTTTTCTTAAAGAAATATCTGCATAATTCAGATGTAAGGAACCAGAGTGTCTTAAATATTTGCTCATATCTTAGGAGCCACTGGCATAATTATATGTTGCACAGCTTAGAAAACCACCAGATAGCATCACGAGAATGGCACTGGGCTGGAACCCGCAAGATCAGTTGGCGAAAGTCGATGTTGCGCGAGCTAGCAGATGGTGTCATTACATGGGCCGGCGTAAAAACAACAGCCCAGAACCGTGTACGATGGAAGAGTCTTGCTGAGAACCTATATTCCCGAGCGTTGTAAATAAGGAAACAAATAAATTTTGCACAGCCGACTTGAAGTTGGAGCTAGGCGCATATGCCGATGGTGCGGGCTTTTCATTTTATTCTGACATCCGGATGGGCATGACGAAAGAAATAAAGTAGATCAGCTGGTCTACTAATACCATCTTTAATAGATTCGCCTTGGCCCACCGAGATGTTGTGCTTTCCATGTTTTTTTGTGGAGTTTCCCAGGTTGATTGATGATTTGATCTTATAAAGGGTTTTTCAATAAGGGCGGGTAGATGTTGAAATCATCAATCGTGGCGTTTGCTGTGTGGCACGTAGCGCCGTCCTGCTGGAACCACATGTCGTCTAGGTCCATATGGTTCAATATGGGCCATAAGAAATTGGTTATCATCGTTGTGTAGCGCTCGCTGTTGACGATGACCGCCTCACCAACGTCGTTTTCAAAAAAGTACGGACCAATGACGTCGTCGGCCCAAAATCCACACCAAACGGTAACTTTTTGAGGATGCACTATCACCTGGTGAACCTCGTCCCATATACGGCAATTTTGTTTGTTAACATAGCCATTCATCCAAAAATGCGCCTCGTCACTAAAGATGATTTTTCGCCCAAAACTGGGGTTCTCTTCCAAACGATTCGAAGCACAGTCAGCGAACAAACGGCGTTGTCTATGGTCATCAACTTTGAGCTCCTGGGTCAGTTGGATTTTGTACGGGTGTAGGCCCAAGTCCCGACGCAAAATTCGCCAAGTTGAAGTCTGCGAAAGGCCAAGTTCTTGTGCACGGCGAGGAATAGAATGCCTCGGGTTCTGCTGTACACTTTCACGGACCGCGGCAATGTTCTCGGCTGATCTTGCGTTCCTTGAACGTACGGGTGTTGGCTGATTGTTTACTGACCCGGTCGTCTAAAATTTGGCCACCAAACGTTGAAGAGTCGACTTTGAAGGGCCACCACGTCTACCGAAAAATGGGCGCAATGTGCGCAACGTTTGCGTTAATGAAGACTCATTTCGATAATAAAGTTTTATCATTTGAACGTGCTGTTCAATCGTGTAACTTGCCATGATGATTTGGCATAAACAATTGAATAATAATCAAAAGATTTGACAGATGTCACCAAAACAAAATGGCTGCCACAGGGCGCCAATTGAAAAACCCTTTATATAAGTGATAGCATAGCCCTTACAAGTCGGCAGTCAAAGTGGATATATTTCTTACCGTCGAACTTGATCGATAATTATACATACATTAATATATGTATAGCATTAGGCAATCTGTAGCACGTAAATAATTTTGATTAAGTTTTGTTGTTATTGAAGTAAATATTTGTTCGAATCAATCCAACAAACATATTTCTCAAAGCGAAATCGCAACAAACTGGTTGAAGTGTTGATTCATCAAGTATACAATTAGTGTTTCCGCACCATTTTGTTGCCACATCCTCGCTACCATTCAGTTATACGGTTATTCCTTTATTACTATATCCAGTCTGTGCGATTGATAAACTTTATAAGATTGTTTATGTCTATACCGACCATCTCTTCGAGGTTTTCAAAATGCGATTTGCCAAGGGTTAACATTTTCGCTTTTCACAGGGCAGGGCATTCACAGAGGAAGTGGTAGAGATAGTTCCCTTTTTCTTCGGTTGTATACATTGTAAGGTACACCTATTTTGGCTGCCTGCTCTCCTATGGACCAAACCCAGTTATCACCGCCGTGAGTCTTCAGGTATCCCTTCGTTTCAAATTAGTTTGTGATTGTAGGTGGGATATAATGTTCTGCTAACTTTACATGTTCGCTGATCTCCGCGATTCGGAGGTATTTTAGGGAGTTCGTCCGCTTTTCCGTTTTCTTCAATGTTCCGGTGTCCCGGGAGCTATTCTTGCTTTGTTCCACCAGTTTACAAGTTGTTGTCGCTGAATCCAGCGCCTAGATTGCAGCGTCGTAATCCGAAAGAATATCGATATTGCACTTACCATAAAAGAGACGTCTGCGATTAGTGGCCTACAAGCTTCCCCTGTTGTTAATACTTCCGCCTGGAAGACACTGCAGGCATTAGGAAGACTTGCAGATTTTTCAATTCTAAGTCCATCCATTTTGAACCATCGGTGTGGACCGCAGTTTCGAAGTTGTTTAGTGAAAGTCCCTTACCCCATTCCTCCCGAGATGGAAAGAGAGTGTTGAAATTCTTGCTGAATGTCACCGTTGGTACGATGTAATCAGTTCTCCCCGAGGTGAACTGAGTTTGTCGCAATAATAGACTGGCATAACCATAAGTTTTTTTTCTTCCAACGACCCCCTTCATTTAACTTAAATGCACTCATGGTTGAACATCGGAATCAGTGAATCGAAGTTTGCACCTTCAAAAGCTTTGCTGTGAAACGGCTATAGAAGTAGTCTTGTGGGTAAAAAAAACAGTATTTTGCGTAAAAATGCAAGAGTTCCAAAGCATGGCCCCCACAAGAAAATGAGTGCGTCGTTTGTATTATGAGCGAAGCCATTCGAGCTGCAGAAACTAGTCCAATGAGGCAGAGGAAAGTTGTATACACGCATAGCTGATGGCGTGATGAACAAAGAAAAACACGTCGAAACTATTCATCATTTCTTTTTGCCGTTTGATGAGTTTGAATTCAGCGATACAAAACTTGCATCTCCTCGCACGATGCCACATCGCGAGGTATGGAATGTATGTTTTTTACGCTGATTTGCCCAGGCCGTGGATATTCAGGCAAACTTCTGTTGCTGCACCTCGTAACGTGTGGAAGCCGGGGAGACAAGGAAAGGAGAGGGGCACCGAGTTGACGTGCTCGATCAACATGCTTTGTGTCAATGTTGTTGTCGACTCTATACTAAAACCAAAAATAACTGAAACCAAAGGAGTTGACGTGTTGCAAACCCGATGGGCAACACCAAAAGATAATTCGCAAAGTTGAAGCAACAAAAGTTTCCCTGTATGCATGTTTTCTTACAAATAAGACTAGTAAGTGAACTTTTTGAACTGT
>JAYXIM010036732.1:0-27989 GCA_037575425.1 Anastrepha fraterculus | reverse complement strand
CCGAATGTGACTTGCGGGTATTTTGGCTCAATCGGGGACAATGGATTTTTTCAGCGCTTGGACACTGCTGAGTCTTTGAGTTGGGACTTTGCTCTCCAAAATGGTCCAAAGAGAATAATCCATCGGATTCGCGTCTGGTGAATTTGAGAGTTAGGGCGTTGGAAGTTACATCCCTAGCTGACTTCCAGTGAAATCTGGGAGACATTCGAGAGATTCCTTTACAACATTCTAACTGGTGATAAAACGTTGTGCTTCCAACAAGAACCTGAGACTAAGCGTCAAAGTGCCGAATTGGAGGCGCAGACGAACCACCTCCCAACAAATCGCGTTTGGAGAAGTCTAAAAACAAGTCGATGCTCATTTGATTTTACGATTCCAAAGGAATTGTCAACAAGGAATTCGTGCCACTGAACCAAAACCTCAATGCAATTTTATATCTTTGCGTTCTGAAACGTTTGTTGCATCGCATTCGTCGAATTCGCCCTGAATACCGCGAAGGAGAAAGCTGACGCTTATTGCACGATAATTTACCACCTCATCGATCCACTCTTGTGACTGATTTTTTGACTAGAAATCGCATTTTAAGCATCAATCGCTCACCGTATTCGCCTGATATGGATCTCTGGGACTTCTTCCTATTCGGAAAATTGCATTTGGCTATGAAAGGAAACTGTTTTGCATCCGTAGAGGCCATCCAAAAGTATTGTACCGACATCCTAAAAGAAATTCCGGTCAATGACCTGCAACACTCTTTCGGAAAGATTTTAGATCGAGCAAAATAGTGTATCGAGGTCAGAGGGGACTATTTTGAATAAATAAACTCGAAGTTATCATAAAAAAGCTCCTCTATTTGAGCTCAATTTTGTTTATTTTGGACTTCACCTTATACAACCTGTTAGCGAAATCTGTAGGCATAAGAACCAGCAGGGGAATGTTGCGCACATTCTTTGTTTAGAATACCTGCTTTAATGAGGCTGCGTGTAACCAATCTGGGAGCCTTTGAACTCGATTATCTGTAAGATAATTTGTTCAACCACAATATCCGCATCACTTCATTAAAGTTAGTGAACTCCACTAGCAGATTTGAACTCAGCCATTCGTAAGCTATGGCTATTAAGATGGCCCGTCTGAGTTGATGAGTTCTTCACTGCTCTCTGAACTTAACCCCGCTCATCGCGAGAGAGGTGTGCTCTCAACGTCAAAACCAAAGCAGAGCCGGTCGCTTTTTAATTTCAGTATTGAGCGATTTTTTGGAGATGTCGAGTATTTAAGTATTGCATTCTTGGAATTTGGAATTTTCACCAACAAAATATAAAAATTAAAAGGCTGTACTTGCATTAGTTTACCACAAAAAAAAGTAGTTGAAAGTGTGGTACAAAGAGTAATATCCTTGACGTCAGTTTCTGTCCACAAGCAGACTATCAATAAAGAAATTTCAATCTGCTTAACAGCCTTCATGCCCACAATTTAAATAATTCCATATGGAAGGGATAATCCGATGTGGTCAGAAGCAGTCTTAGATTGCAAATTGTGTGTGTCCTTTAAATAAATATAACTAGCGATTAACATATTTTAAGAATAACGCAATATGCTCCGATTGTGAACAGGCTGTCTCATTCGAAGTATGAGTTGTATTTATACATAAGTAAATTTGCATATCTCGGAGTGAATATGTGGGTGTGCTTGTTCACGGTGAAGTTTTCTTATAATCGACACTTTAATGCCATGTAAATATGTTGTTCACTCGCATTAAATGACGTCATAATTGATGGATAGAAATTCTAGTGTGCGATGAAATTCAACATTTTAAAAGTCTGGTAAACAAGTTAAAGGGTGTTTTTTGAGAGGCATACTATTTTTTTTAATGAAACAAAAAAATATATAAAAGGAATTGGCTTGTAAATTTTATAGCATTTATATATATATATAATTGACGCGTACACCCTTTTTGGGTGTTTGGCCGAGCTCCTTCTCCTGTTTGTGGTGTGCGCCTTGATGTTGTTCCACAAATGGAGGGGCCTGCAGTTTCAAGCCGACTCCGAACGGCAGATTTTTTTTTATGAGGAGCTTTTTCATGGCAGAAATACACTCGGAGGATTGCCATTGCCTGCCGAGAGCCGACCGCTGTTAGAAAAAACTTTTTCTTCATTTTGGTGTTTCACCGAGATTCGAACCTACGTTCTCTCTGAACTCCGAATGGTAGTCACGCACCAACTCATTCGGCTACGGCGGGCGACATTTATAGCATTTAGTGTTTATAAATCTTCAGCTTCTTCTTCTTCCACTTTACTTAAGATTAGATCTTGTTATTTACAACGAAAATTTTCTTAAAACTAGAAATTCATATGCAAAATACAATTATTACAAGTATACAAAGTGAAGTCCAAAATAAACAAAATTGAGCTTAAATAGAAACGACATGAGCTTTGTTCTGATAACTTCGAGTTTATTTACTCAAAATAGTCCCCTCTGGCCTCGATACACTGTTTTGCGCGATCTAGAAGCTTTTCGAAGAGTGTTTCAGGTCATTGACCGGAATGCCTTTCAGGATGTCAGTACAAACCTTTTGGATGGCCTATACGGATACAACACGTTTTCCTTTCATGGCCAAATACAATTTTCCGAATAGGTAGAAGTCACATGGAGCCATATCAGGTGAATACGGTGAGTGATTGATGGTTAAAATGCGATTTCTAGTCAAAAAATCAGTAACAAGAGTGAAACGATGAGCTGGGCCATTGTCATGCAATAAGCGCCTGCTTCCTCCTTCGCGGTATTCAGGGCGATTTCGACGAATGCGATGCAACAAACGCTTCAAAACGTGAAGATAGAAAATTGCATTGACGGTTTGTCTCATTGGCATGAACTCTTTGTTCGAAACTCATTTTTGCACCGTTGGCACAAACATACTGAAACTTTAGACACAATAACTTGGCTTCCACTGAATCGAATGTCCCCAAGCTTTCTTGTTTATTTGGACTTCTCCTTGTAAAGAAACGTAACAATATTAATTCGATACATACACAATTTAGACATTTTGCGTCTAATAGTAAGTTTCCACCGCAGCCGCTATCGTGTTCTCTGCCGCTATCGTGTTCTTAGCGCAAACACGAAACAAAACTCCTGTCAAATCCCATACAAAATTAAAACACAACTCCATACCTAAACCCACTTTTCAAAGCGTGTTTTGTGGGTTTGCGTCTAATTCAAAGCGTGTTTTGTTGGGTTTGCGTCTAATTTAATTATTAAGTGGTGGCAATGTTGCTCATTTTCCTCATTTATTATTGCATTCTTATCGAAATATGGCAACAATGATTGCAATTTGTCAATATTGACGGCCGCCGTAGCCGAGTGGGTTGGTGCGTGATCACCATTCGGAATTCACAGAGAGGTCGTTGGTTCGAATCTCGGTGAAAGCAAAATTAATAAAAACATTTTTCTAATAGCGGTCGCCCCTCGGCAGGCAATGGCAAACCTCCGAGTGTATTTCTGCCATGAAAAAAATCTGCTCATAAACATATCATAAAATAAAATGAAATAAATGTATAAAAAAAAAAAAAATTTTTTGTGATTCGAACCAAGGATTTCGGATCGGAAGCCCACATTGCTAGCCGCTGGGCTATCGCGCTGTGCTGTCGCCGCAAAATAATGTATCATAAATCTGTTTACCATACCAAAGACCATACACTTTGCAAACACATTTCGGTGGAAACAGTTGACAGTTCTCCCAAACACAACTCCTGCAAACACGGTGTTTGCTTTTGGTGGAAACGGGGGCTAAGACGTCCAACACTCATCCCATCGATTGATTTACGCACCGTTGCGACTCTCGCTACACCATCGGCACCCTTTCTTTTCACATGCTTTTACCACTCTTTCCGTCGTCTTCGGCCCCAATTCCACATGTCTTGAACATCACATAATGAGTGGATCTTTTCGTTTGCGATATCATCAAGAGTTGTGCGCCAACAAACCGAGGTGAGTATTCTCATTTCTGTGGTGCTAAGCATACCCTGTATTGTGGACGCATCTGTTATGTCCCATGGTGAAAATATTTCAAAGGTGAACTCTTTAACATACTCCTATTCGGCTGTGAGCGCATTTGATGCAATCAGCTGATGGGATTACGTCACTTGAGGTATGTTATCAAAACACTGGGCTTTTGTTGGTTATATAGGTATGAAACAAAGCAACCAATTACTCTTCGTTGCTGTCTGAACAACGACTGATTGGATGAGTGTGCGAATAGGTGTGAAATAATCGTGCAGAATTCGGCAGCCGAATCTCTCAAGTGATATGGCAGCCTAAGTTTCCTTCACAGCTTCCTTGCTCTCCATAGCAACCTAGCAAACCTGGCATTCTTTCATCTTAGTTATGCCATGATATCTGTTCTGACACAAGTTTGGTGTGTATACGTGTTTGTTTATAAATAATTTCTGATACATGGCCACTTCGCCTGCGTCTTACAAATAGCTAATTTTCTCATATTTTTCCAACACTACCAGCTTTTTCTCGCTGAGAATTCGTCCAAACTTCTGCTCCAAGTTGTGAGTCGTAGTATTTTTTTTATCAGCATAAGCCAGTGATATCACACAGCCCTATAACAAGAAGTCCAAAGTAGTTGAATCACAAATATATATTCCTGACAAAATTATTGTTACATAAAAACTTTAGGCTCAGTTGGTCAAAAACAAAAAAGTGTTGCACGTCCATCGTATTTAAGACTTGGCATTATTAGGCATCTATGTTAAAAAAATATAAGTAATAGAGTAATGCGTAAAGGTTAAAATAAAGATTTCAATCACTTGAAATCTTTTCTTGTATTTAGTAAAAAGGTTATTCAGAAACAAAATAGGATGATTAATTTTGCGCCATCTTGTATACATCTTCATAATTTCTTCATCATTTCCCCACGATATTCCTTTGTAAGGTGTTTGACTGATATTTTCCTCCCATTTTTGATATTTGCGGTGTATGCCTGGCTGTTGTCCTACAAAGGAGGGATAAGACTTTCAAGATACCTCCGATCAGCACTTGGTTTTTATAAGAAGTTTTTTAATGGCAAAAATGAGCTCGTAGGTTTGCCATTACTCGCCGAGGGTCGACCACCACTAAAAAACCCGTTTTCTTTAGGCAGGATTAACTGAGAAAATCGTCAGTCTCATTGAGGTAATTCCTCAATAATTTGGTTATGCGACATGGTGTCCAAAACTTAACCGTTTTTGAGAAATTCGATTTTAAAGATTATTAAAAAAAAATTATTTGCTTTACCCATTGCGTTTTTAAGTGTTAGTTCAAGGGTCAATAGCTTATTATTTTATTTTTAGTTAAAGAGTATATTAGTTAATAAAAATCCTAGACAATACAGCAAGCTCTGACAGCTAAAAACGGGTACTTGATAAAGTTTGTTTCTCCCTTCAAATTATTAAAAAAAATGTGTTGTATGGAAACTATTCTGCACGTTATTTAGAAACTATTATGTATTTTTAGCTACCCAAAAATACATTATGGATACATAAATACATTTGGTCCAACGAAATTAATCAGAAATGACTCAAATCATAATGTTCTTAAGCAGCTAGAACAACTTTTGCGGTAACGCTGTATACCACCTCGATCAAAAAGTTCCCGGAATGCATTCAGAAAACTCAAAATATAAGCACAAGTTTATTCCTCAAAAGAGATATTACCACTTTCAAAGTAATTCCCATCAACTGCACCCACTAATGTCACCGTTTGATACGGCTCTTGAAATATTTCTGGAACTCTATATTCGGTGTAGCAATCTTCGATTTGTCCATTACTTAATTTCGGTGTTAAAACGCATACGCAAATGAATAATCCACAAGTTCTTTTCCCACAAATCTTTTTCTTTTAACATCTTGTAACGCCCAAATAATAATAGTTATTAACTGTCTCAACTTCTGGCGAAAATTCGTGGTGTACTATACCTTTGCAATCCATAAAAACCGCGAGTATCGCCTTCTTTTTTGACTAAAACGACGTGGTTTTCTTGATCTTAGTTCATTCGAAGCTCTCCACTCACTTGCCTGATGTCTGGATTGCGTGTTGTACTCATAAACCCACGTCTCGTTTCCAATAATTCGTCATCCCCAATGGACTCACGGGTGACTGTTTTCTTTAGAGTATCGTTTCGAAAACAGCTTCCCAATATTTCTAAGGATTTCGCAGCATTGAATCCATTTTTGATGCTTACAATGCAATTTGATCCACTGATGGCTAATATTAACGTAGAGAATTTATATATTCTTTGTCTCTATTCTCGTTATTTACATTAATGCTTACTTTATCTTCAGTTTTGGAAAAGTGTGGACCAATGATGAATATAGAATCCACCAAACACTAACTCTGTTAAACTGGTCTTGAGTGTGTCGTGAAGATTGTTTACACACCACTTGGAGGAATTTTGCATTCTCACAAACTCATTCAGCCAGAAAGGAACCTCATTGCTAAATATTATATTATTTCATGATGAAATGCGGGCTCAAATTCTTAAAGATTTTCAACAGATTTTAAATTTTTTATATCAATTGGATCTTATAAGAGTGTATGCTAAAGTATTTTCTCCAAATTTTTCACGTTTAAAGTAGATAGCCAGAGGCATAGTATTTGATAGAATTTGATTTCTCGGTAATACTTACCGGCATAGCAATAGACTTAGTACGCGTATGAGCTGTTAGTGTTTCGTGGAAGTGAAGATCAACTTAAATGGAAGGTATAAACTGTACAACCCGCTCCGTAATGTGCCACAAGCCCACTGTGAGTGACTTTTGTAAAAAAATGTTCACACATTTTAAATTTGTATGATTGGAAGTCTCTGCATAATAAAGTATTCTGAACAGAAAAACAAGCATTTACTTGGGTAGTTTGGGCTAATTTGACAAATTTGTCAATCGAAATTTCTATAATTCTAGCAAAACACCCATTATCATCATACAAATATTCGCAAGCAAAAGCAAAATCAACAGCAACACACTTTCACTTGACGCAACATTAAAATGTCATGCAAATGCAATTGTGTACGTGTAAACATACATCTTTGCATCTCAGCTAACACAGCCAACATTATTTCTTGCTTTTGTTCACTGTTTGTTTACTTACCGTTTGTATCTGTTTTATATTAAAGCTGAAAGGGTCGCCGTTTGGATTTAATGAAGGTTAAACAACTTTTAATGTGCGCCCTTTGGTGACAAAAAAAAGCATATCTGTTTTTGACCATTTCCAACATTTCCATATGCGCATGTATGCGCATATAGTTGAAGCGAAAGAAACGGTCATTTAACTTTAATGCCTTTCCGACATTATGTAGGGAGTTTTGCCTTTTGTTGAGCCAAGGAGAGTACACAAGTGAAATGGTTGAATGGATTTCTTCTGGTTGTTTACTTGGCACAAAATAAGGTTGAATGCTGAAGATGATTGAAAAATAATATATTAGAAAATCATTTGCACAGTGGAGTTAATGGGATGTCACGTCCGCTTCTGGATTTGTGAAATACTACTACTAAAGGGCGCACTAAAGTATGCTACTCTTTATTCAGTATGAGGAGCTAAATGCTTAAAGGGTTCTAACGATATTGCACATTGATTGGCGGCAGCTTAATAGAAAGCCTAGAATTTATTATGCATTAGATACAAAATAATACAATTAGAAATATAAAGGGTGGTTAACTTTCAAGGGCCGATGTTGAATGTGAACCACACCAAACGTCAAGCCAGCAGTAATTCAAAAGCTAAAGGATGAGATAATTCGGCACATTAACGGCATAGAACCTTAATTATGCCTCAGGGCTATCGAAAATTTTGTCCATCGGATGGAGGTGTGCGGCGGCCATTTGGCCGATATTTTATTCCATACGTAATTGAGCCATACCAATATTATCTTAATAAAGAGAAATGATAATAATTTTCCTAAAAAAATTGTATTTTATGCAAAATCAACACCGGCCTTTGAAACTTAACCACCCTTTAAAATAACTAATAACTTTACAAACAATAAAAAGTTTACTGCTTTCCGCATGTCGAGAATGAAAGATTCTGGGAGTTGAGTGTTTTAACGTTGCGTGCTAAATTTTCATGCATGAGTCCATGCGTTGAGATGATAATCGGTAGTATGTACACCGTCCTTAGCTTCCACTGGCGCTCGATATCGATGCCTAGGTCAGAATATTTTGATATCTTTTCTGCATATGGTTTTTTGCATGTTCTCGCTAAGGGGAACCGCAGCATCATTTATATAAGCAATTTATTATGGTCTCTCGCTGCATTCGTTAAAAGTTTTCGGTCGTAATACAAGAGGAAGTTGGCATCTTCATGCATAGGCTGTGGGATATTTCTGAACTGCGGAATTTTGCTCTAGTCAAAGTTACAAATCTGTGCTAGTTTCGGATGAATTGCTTTCGCAATGCCAATTACATCTTCACCACCTATCCGCAGCGACTTTTGGATCGTTCTTTATATATTTAACTAGCAAACCCGACCCGCTTCGCTGGGCAAAGACACGGTGGGTCCACGTTTTGGCATATATTTCGATACCCTAGTCATCAATAGGTATGAAAATTACCCCACGTTAAAGCACTTATCGACAGCTTTCATTTGATGCCCATATTGCACATCCACAACCAAAGGTTACCCGGGCCCACGTTTTGACCTATATCTCGAGACCCCAGTCACGGAGCGGCATGAGAAATACTCTGTACTAAAGCATTCACCAACAGCTTCCAATTGATATCCATATTGTACAAACACATTCTAGGGTCTACGTGTTGGTCTCTATCTCGGGACCCTAGTCACGGAGCGGCATGAAAAATACTCTGAACTAAAGCATTCACCAACAGCTTCCATTTGCTACCCATATTGTACAAACACATCCTAGGGTTACCCGGGTTCACGTTTTGGCCTATTTCTCGAGACCCTGGTATCCGATTCTTAAAATTTTAAAACACAAACCATCTACTGAATAGTCCAAACAAAGTCTAAAAATTTGGTTTGGATAGGTGAGCCCGTTCTCGAGTTTCAAGCGAATATAGGGACAGATTTTCACATTTATATATATAGATGTAGTTTCTAGTTGGGATCACTCCATCTTGTTTGGCGAATATGACACCAGCTGTTTTGTCAAATATCGACCTGTTGCTAAGCCATAAGGGCGATAATTTTTGACCGACATGAAACCACATGTCTTTTTGATAAACACCGAAAAACAGCCGTTTTAGACCACGAAGCCTTTCATCTGATTATATAGTATTTCGTAGGATTGACTTATTCGAAGGGGGGTATACTTATCATCCGCTGCTATAACAGCCCTGTGCAGTTCGGATTGGGAACATTTTTGCTGAAAATATCCTCATATTATTATTGTTGTTTTTTGTTATTATTTTAAGAAGGGATTTAGCCCTGCGATCTGAAAGATCGACTGTGCCCACTTCATGGATTCATACATCTCCTCCTTCATGGATCCCAACATCCTCAATTATGACGAGAGTGCTACTACCGTCTTCCAGTTGTTTCTCTACCTGTTTTGTTCAACCCATTAGCGTTGAGTTAAGGGGGCCTGTAAAATTTGGAAAACAATTTTTTTTTTGTTCAATTCATGTAGAAATTATGACACTAATAAACAAAAAAAAAATTTAGTTTTTTGTATTCAGGTCACTGACGCCGATGCTACAATGCCCGCCGATTGAGAAGCCCCGCTGCGACCTTCCTGGAAGAATTAAATGATTAAATTTAAAAAAAATTTATATAATTTTAATGTATAAATGGACTGTATGCCAATTTTGAAAAAAATATATTGACTTTTAAATGATTTTAATGAAATTCAGGGAAAATATGGCAGTTTACAGTCAGTCCTCTTAATGATTGTAACTGACAAAACTCAATACAAGGTAGGTAGATAGAAGTCGTAGTCGATCTCTAGACCAACTCGCCTAGACCATGGCCGATCCATTGTGATACCACAGTAGTAGTTTATATGATACTCCTTGCTAAGCCGTTTTGTTTTAAGTGCAAGCCCATTGATCACGCTGACACTTATATCCCTAAGGTCATCAGTATTATTATTGAAGAACGATGAGCCAAAGTATCTAAACCTAGTGGCATGCCACGCGGGACAGTAACAGAGAAGGTGGCTAACAGACTCTTCCTCCTCCTCATTCTTGCAGCTTCTGCAATAATCGAAATGAGGTACGTTCAATTTTTGACCATGCCAACCTGTGCGGCAGTGGCCTGTTATTCAAGCAACTAACATAAATAGAAATATTTTTCATTGGCCTATTAAGTAGCGGTTTTGAACGACTAGCGTCCCATTTTGGCAAAATTCTTTTTGTAGTATTCCACGCAGTTTGTAGGTTGAGAGAGGTATATGGTACCTAACATCTACATTTCAAGAGGGAGGCGAGTGTTAGTGCCCTCTCTCGCTCATTTATCTGCCTTACAATTCCCTGGCATATCATTATGTCCTGGCACCCATATGAAATGGATGCTGAAATATTCGGCCATCTCGTTAAGAGACCATCGCCCTTTGCGAGCAATGATGAAATTATTGACAACCCCGCGAAGAGATTTAGTCATCGCTTGGCTATCAGAGTAAATATCGATTTCTCTGAAGGTAGTCACATTTTTGCTAGCTACCTCATTAATGGTTAGAATTTCAGCCTGAAATACACTACAGTGATTAAATAACCTGTTAAAGTATAATTATTTCAAACAACAGTCAATACGGTTATTTGGACCCAGACCGAGTGTTATGGCCGAATGTCCAACCCCTAAATTACGCCAACTACTTAGCTCCCCTAGGTACGAGGAGAAGACTATTTAGAGCATCAAAGGGTGTAGTTCTAAGACCGCCCCTGATACATTTAAGCGCCATACGTTGAACCCTCTGAAGCCTGTTTCTAATCGTTGCCTTGTCGAGAGCCGTCCACCAGACTGTAAACTCGTAAAGGAGGATGGATCTAATAGCAGTCCTATATACAGCCAGTGAGTGTTCTTCGGAGAAAGATCCCACCTGCGCCCTATCGCCTTTTGGTATGGGAATAGAGCTACAGTAGCTTTCTTTACTCTGCCCTCTACATTCATGTTCCAATTTAGTTTCTTGTCGAGAATTCCACCTAAATATTCGGCGCTATCTTATATTTCTAACCTTACACCATTTAATGTTGGCTTTACAAACCCAATTAAAAGTATGCAAACAATTCAAAAAGAGGCAAAATATACCCATTTCCATCGAGCTTTAGCGTATAAAACTTTTCTGGCAAAAGCAAAGAAAATCAAAATTTGTTTGCTTGAATGTTTTTAAAACTTGTATTGCTTGTATTTATAGTTTAAGTATACATCTAAATTTCCTCTAATCACCTTTGCCCTTCTAAAACCATTTTCAGGTTTTCTTTTGCTTACTTTTTAATTTGGATTCAAAAAATATATTATATATAAAATTCATCCTGTACAGCACGAAACATCCAAAAAATCGAAGATTATTCGTAGCTATCTAAGCAATCGCTCTTATACGAAAAGCAAGAAGGGTGTAAGACTAAACAAATAACAGCAGGTGCGGCCCAAGGATCAATACTCGGACCTGAACTTTGGAATATAAGCTACGATGAAATCCTTCGAATGGAGATGCCTGAGGATGTGCATTTAGTGGGATACGCAGATGACATTGCAGCTGTAACAATCGCCCGAAACACTGACGAAGGAAAGGAAGGTGAATCAGGTGATGATCCGAGTTCAGACATGGATTAAAGCTGGGCCAGAGAAAACAGAGCTAATCCTTCTAACGAACAGACGTATCCCATTAGAAGTAGATATACAAGTACTCGACGGCTCTTTATCGACAAAAAGAGTGGTCAAATACCTAGGAGTGTAGTTAGACGCAAGTCTAACTTACTGGGCGCACATAAATCATTCTGCCACAAGAGCTGCCAAAGTAAGCGGCATGTTAAGTAAGTTCATGGCAAACCTTGGAGGTCCAACGCAGAACAAGCGAAAACTGTTAATGAACAAATATGGGCAGATTCGATAATGGTGCAATACCGGCGAAAAACTCTGTAATCGGTGCAACGCACCTGAGCTCTCAGAGTGGCTTCGTCATAGAGAACAGTATCTGAAGCAGCGGCTTGAGTTATCAGTGGAACCATCCTATAGATGTTCTAGCACAAGAGCGCAAACGGAGATGGGAGGCAAAAAACAGAGGAATCCAAGTACCACGCTTCTCCGATATTAGAGCTCAAACGCTCACACTCTGGCAGGCAAGATGGAACTCTGAACGGTTTGGTAGATGGACAGCGAGACTAATACCCGATCTAGAAAGGTGGGTAGAAAGAAAGCACGGTGACTAAATATTAACTCACACAGTTTTTGTCCGGACATGGGGCCTTTCGCAAGTATTTCTGGCGAATGGGAAAAGTGAGCCTACCAAACTGCATATATGGGGATACTGAGTATGATGATGCGGAGCACACCTTCTTCAAATGCGAGAGGTGGAACGTAGAGAGAACAGGTCTGCAACGAGCTATTGGTGTATTTACACCTGAAGAAATTATCGAGAAAATGATGATAGACGAAGAAAACTGGAATGCCGTCGCAAATTTCGTGGATGATATTCTCCGAAAGAAGAAGCGTGAAATGGAAAGTCATGCTGAAGGCTTCTCAAAACAGGCTACCCTGGACGCAGGGTGTGTAAGTAAGTGTCCTTCTTAGGACGCCGTAGAGGGCACCTCGAAGCAATGCGGAAGCAGTCCTGGGGTGGAGCAAAAAATCCAAGAGAAGAGGAGGAATATTTTTAGTGGAATCACCACACACGTAGTAGCGACGGTTACTATATGGTGCGAAGGCATTTTCAACCCAACCTCACCGCCAAAAAACAAAAAAAAAAATGCTCATAAGTTTATGTGTTCGCATTGCTTCTATGTCAAATGTGAGAATATTAGCTTGAACTAAGCTTTCTTAAACAATCACCTTAACCCGTATGAGTGTTTGATCTTCGAAGACCCTGCATAAAATTTTCTGCATGCAATTTTCGTGGAACATTTTAACCCTCCAAATGCCTTATTTAACGACCTTTCATTATAGCTATCCTAAGAAAGTGTCATAACTACCCATTTACGTAGGAGCTAGAGAATTAAACATAGTGCAAAAAAATTCCTCATTAAATTCTACAGCACATGTTTGAGGGCAGACATTTTATTTGAAGTCGACTTAAACACGAAGATCGATAAATTAATTATACTTCTGGGTAAAATTTTAAAACTGTAACGCTCGGTAAGAACAAAAGTCGGACCCTCTGGGTTACTACTGTCTTCGGCAAAGTTGCTCTGGTCGACATTCTCTTTCATAATTATAAGCGTTTTTTCGCATTGAGTAACCTCTGTCGGCCAGTGCAATAGTAATACTGATAAAAAAGGGGAGGCAGTAAGCAGAACAGTAAATGAGCTACAATATTTTATATAAAAATGCTAATAAGCAGGGTTGTGTGTAAGTATACTTTACACACCATTATGTATTTCCCCACTATGTAAATGGTATGAAATGAGCAAATCGTTTTTGTTTATACTTAAGCAGCGTGCATATGCGATGCGTATATGTGTGTATGTGCGATGAGTATAAGTGTGTATGTATGTTAATATTCATATCTATCTCACTAAATGGTTAGTGTCATCTACCTGGGGATGCCGATGCTGCGGCAGCTTGAAGCGAAATTGTTGCATACAGTTGTGCTGCGGCATGAGAGAAAAAAACTACAACTATTTGCCGTAAAGTCATGAATTTAATGCAAAAGCACGAAACAGGAAAAAGAGCGATTCAAAAAGAGTACAAAAGATGAAAAAGTAAAATAAAATAACGATACAATATAGAGAACACACACAAATTTTTATAAATACTGTATGCTCGTATATTAGGTGAGGTAAAAAGTTTTGAATTTTTTCCGCTAAATTTATTTAGTGAGTCATAACTCATTGAGTCTCCCTAGGTTAGGTTAGATTTGGTAGCCGCATCGCACATAGGGACAGCGATGCCACTTAGACTACGAAATGGGTTCGTTGTGAGCCGCAGGGACTGGCCTATATTTCCCCTTCCGGATTGAACCATCCTTAGCATTGGACAGAGCGTAAAAGGTTGTTGATATCTTAAGTGTATAGGTGATTCATATTCATTAACCCTTTGTCGTGCTTTAACGAGTCTGCCTCGTGATGAAAATTTTGACCCAAGCATGAATATGACGAGCCAGGCTCGTGAATATGACGAGCCGAGGTCGTGTACAGATAGTCGGATCAAACATGAACATCACGAGTATCATAATTTCTGTTACAAAGTGGTTTATATTTTATTCTGATCTGTTTACCACGCGTTGACGCGTAACACTTGGGTCCGAGTTTCGTCGAGCTAAATGGCACGGCAAGGGATTAAGAAGTAGGATCTTAAATATCGGTTCCTGCTTCTGGCTAGAGCTGGGCATGTCCAGAAAGATGTTGAATTGTTTCCAACTCCTCCTCATTTGTGCAGCCACGACGCCTAATCTTCTTGCGTGATTTCGTATGCGGCAATGTTCTGTGAGGGCCCTTATTAAGGTCCTAATTTGAAGTCTACTCAATTTTATAATATATTGGATAGACGTAAATTTAGCTTTCGCCATTTTTGCCTAGCAATTTTCTAGGTATTGGCGCTAATCCCTCTTTGATTTACAGAACTGATTAGTGCATCCATAACCAGAAGCTTATAAGTTGTGTGAGGTACTCCCATAACATTATTTATGTCTGGCATATAGGTACCTTCTCTTGCAAGTTGGTCAGCTCTACAGTTCCGTGGCATATATCTGTGGCCTAGAACCCAACATAAAATAATACAATACGGTTTACCCATCTCATTAAGAGATTGGCGACAATGTAAGACACTCCTTGATGATATTTGGAATGCATACAGAGCCCGTAGGGCAGCTTGACTGTCTGATAGAATGCAAATATTTTTTGCTGATATTCTGTTTATCGCTAACCGCCTTAAGGCTTCATGAAAAGCTTTTATTTGCGCTTGAAAAACACATCACTGATCCATCTGTGATAACCACAATCATCATCAACAGATTGAGATGGGTAGGTCACATATTGCGGGCTAACACGGATTACCTACCTCAACAAGTACTCTTCGGTAAATGCCACAGACAGAGAAGAAGGGGCCGCCCGTCGCTTAGATGGATTGACGGTGTAAAAGGAGGCGCAAGCTTATTGGGATTTCGGGCATGGAGGACACAGGCATGAAACTTAGACAATAAGAGGCATAATATGCTACCGTAGGCGAAGACCCGACCAGGATTGTCTAGCCAACAAGGATTCATTGATAAAATGCTCTTCGCAATATAACTCTGATCATACACCGGTATCCATTTCAGATTCGTCCGTGTAGATCTTAACGGGTGTGTTGATTGATGGATCTTATTCAAGCCATTCCAGTCTAAAAGGGGTTTTCACTGAGAAAATAAGTTGGTCAAATGTCCATCTGTGACAGTCTTCCATTGTAAGCTCGCTCTGAGCCTTAAAGCGGAACAGACCGCTGAGTATTTGCTGAAGAGATCAAGGGGTTGAATCTCACTAGTTGAAGTCAAAACTTTGGCGGTTATTAAACCAAAGTCCTGGGACAAAATTAAAGTGATCTTTAAAACGTTAGGAACAAGAACGTCGAACGCTGGATAATGCAATCGGTCACATAACCACCTGAGGAAACGTTGGAGATCATCAGTGGTTTCGTGAGAAAAAAATATCCGGATGAAAAGCGGAATCTGGACGCAGGCACGCAAGCTTGTAGTGAGGAAGATAGAACGCCACTCTGGAGTCATTTTAAATCTCTACATCCGCAAAACAAATAAAATAAAAAACAACAATGATTGATACTTTATATGTATGCCAAAGCCGAGGCAAGCTGCGGTAGGCGTATCACCGAAAATGTTCATAAAGTAATAGAAATCATTGAGGCGAATCGGCATGTGTGCACTTTTTTCCTTGCCCAGTAATTGAAGATTAGTCAAAAAACTGTTTCCAACCATTTAGATAATTATAACTTTTTCAATTCCTTCGTTGAAAGAAAGCGAAAAAGGCTAGGTTAGGTTATACTGCCTGGCCGAAGCCACGCAGAGACCATTTTGGTCCATGGCGATACCAGATCAGACACCTTTGTTAACGAAAATATACATCATTCAAGATGCGCGTATTGTTCGCGAGTTTTAGAAGTCGCTCAAGCTTCAGTTCAGGAAACATTCTAGAAGGCGAAAAAACTTTGTGAACTTTTCACTTCACCCGAACGCAGTGAAATATTTAATGTCACCATAATAGAGATGATAAGAGAATAACAGTAACAGTCTAGCGGAGAAGAATTTTTTCATTATTAGACAATAGTTTTACGAGGAGAAATCAAGCAGGGCGCAACGCATGCGTTGGAACAGAGCTACCGGTATGGCAAGCGTGGCACTGCGAAGAGCGACCTAACTGGCTGCAATTCTAAAGACTGACGACTTTTTTTACATTGTTTTTTGTACTACTTTCATTCTTTCAAATTTGTTTTTATTTAATTCCACCGAAGCGTACGAGCACAGGTGATGAGACAATGCAATGAAGGGTAATTGAGATGAAAAGAAATACGGAGACTGTGAAGCGAAAACAAATACAAGCAAAGGTGGGTGATTGTGTGTGAATAGTTTTTAAAAGTTAAATGCAAATGTGGTGTGTACGTGCATTCTTTATAGTTACGGGGAATTCTCAATGCAAAGTTCAAAGGGCAATGCTCGCTTAAGCGGCTTAGGTAATGGACGATGAATAAATTTAATATTTTGAGGTTAAGCAAAATGTGTGAAATAAAAATGAGCCATTACTACAAGTAAAGTTGCGTGCAGTATAGAGAATAACAGTTGAAAAGCATGCTCGAAGGAGCCTATGAGGTTAAAGAGTTGGCATAACATTCAAGAAAGTGGAGTCTGCATACTTCTTTTTCCCATTATTTTAATAATATAAAAATCACTAATTTTTTGTTATTAACCGAATGAGTTTGTGAGTGACTACCATTTTTTGAAAGCGGTTACCCCTTGGTGGACAAAGCCAAGCATACGAGCGCGTTTATGAATTAGTAAATTTCGAGCTCAGATATCCAAGACTTATTTTACGTAATTTAACTTAACTTACGATTTTGCTCAACTTGGTTTGTGGAAAGCTGTGTTAACAGTTAGTTAGAACTTTACTTAACTGAACTTAACTTAACTTATAGCTCAGTTAGCCTAGACTTATTTTACGCAACTTAACTTTACATACTACTGTGCCCAACTTAGTGCATGGAAAGCTATGTTAACCGTTAGTTAGAACTTAAGGTAACTAAACTTAACTTAACTTAACTTTGAGGTCAGTTAGCCTAGACTTATTTAACGTAACTCAACTTAATATTCTGTCCAACTTGGTTTGTGGAAAGGTGTTGTTGTTGTTGTTGTAGCAGCATAAACATTCCCCATAATTACATACGGGGAATTCTGCTGGAGTGACAGTCCTTGGTCGTATATAAATCCGGGTCGTTTCGGTAACGTGTGGAAAGTTGTGTTAATAGTTAGTTAGAACTTTACTTAACTGAACTTAACTTAACTTATAGCTCAGTTAGCCCGGACTTATTTTACGTAGCTTAACTTAATACCCTGTCAAATGTGGTATATGGAAATGTGTTAGCAGTTAGTTAGAACTTAACTTTACTTAGATCTCAGTTAGGCTAGACTTATTTCACGTAACTTAACTTAAGATTTTGCTCAACTTGGTTTTCGCACAATTATGTTCGAAGTTAGTTAAAACTTAACGTAACTGAACTTCACGGAACTTAACATAACTTAACTGAAGAAACTTAAGAACCTGTTAATTTCAAATTCAAACTGCCTCGTGCGAAATGGCTCAATAAATTTTGAATAGGGTAGTCAGTTTTTTTTTGCCAATACATGATTTTATGTACTGCATCGCTTAGAAATAAATTTAAGCTTAATAGTAAGTTTTTGATTCCTAATGTAATGTACTCACTTGTCGGCCGGTTGCCTGAGCTCATTTTTCTCTACGCATCTCCAACTAAGCATCTCGAGAAGATCTCTTCCTTGTAGATGTGATAAGGCGATTGTGTGATTTCGTTAACTCGTTGACTCAACTATTTTTAATTTCGTCATCAACTATCGGTATTGTAATTATGTGTCAAAGTTGCAGGCCAATCTGAGAAAAGTTGAAGGGGTTATAGCGCTTTTACTCAAAGAATTTTGACAGTTGTGTTATTTTACAACCGATTTTCATGATTTGTGCATATTTAGAAAGGCTGGCGCTTTTGCAATTATGTGTCACAGTCAACACAATAATAAGCAGACAGGCCTGTAGAGGTCCTCCTCAAGGATGAGTCCGTTCCCCTCTCCCAGTGAACTCCTTGCTGCTGACCCTAAAGAGAGGGGGTTGCCACGTTACAGCTTGCGCTGACCAATCGCGGTTAAAGACAAGTATCCTAACATGCTCATGGATATTCTGCGCTCTAACATGGCCCCGCTTAGTAGATGGGCAGAGAGTAGAGGATTCGGAATAAACCCCGATAAACTGAACTAACCCACTTTACAAGGAAACCTTGACTGCTCACAGTCTCTCCGGGCCAGCGGTTCGGCAACGCTTCTATACTACAACTATGAGTAGTTATAGCCAAAAAATCGACTACTCTTTCCCTAAACCCATCTTCGACAGGCTCTCCTAGACTAACATGCTGTCAAGAGGAGAGTGGCAAACTCAAAGACCATGGAATAAGTTAGTACATAGGTGAATCCAACCTAGAAATAATGTACGCTATGTCGTTTTTTCCAAAGAATTAGGACTAGAACTATTTGTCCGACTTCCGGCCTCTTGTAGCGACTACAGTAGCGTCTAAGGCAGAAGACTTAGCCATAAAGGAGGTAAATATGCACCTCAACAAGCGCCGTAACAAGAACTACGGTAAATATCTTCTCAGATAGCCAGGCGCCCATCAAACCAATGATATTAGCACCGTCTTCAAGGACAGCCTTTTATGGGTTCAGAGACATAGAGATACTGAAGGAAATTGGAAGGCCGCTCAATGGGGATTTTCGACCAATTTTGTTCAAAAATCCTAGAGAATGCAATTATCGATCGATTTTAATAATTTTTTTTCTTTAAATGCTCGTAAATTATTTTGGAAGAGATTGTCTAGGCCCGAATTTCATGTTTGATTTTGAATCAAAACACACCCTTGAATAGGGGTACTTAAATTCTTGAAAATTTTTGCGCTGAATATTCTAGGTTTCTCCATTAAAAAAATAGTTTTTCAGTGTAAACCATATACATCTACAAAAATTTAATTTAATTAATTTTATTCTGTTTAATTTTTTTTAGTTTCGTCGTTTTTAATGTATCACATCCCAGTTCGCCACAGCGAGCAAAAAAAAGACTTAGTGCGCAGCAAATAATTGGATAGAGTAAAGCGCACACATACAAATATACTCGTACGCAGGTATCACTTCCATGAAAATAGGAAAAAGAGGTTCAGGGAGATGAAACAGATTAAAAGTAAGCACACAACATTTTAGTGTAGCAGCCATTGTTGCACAGCAACAGCAGCTGTTGCATCGATGCAATGCATTTTTTGTTTCACACACAACAACAAAGTACTAAGAAAGAAAAAAATGTATTGCCATGTTTCACCCGCTAATTCATTATTTAGGGATTGTTGGTGTTACTAACATTTTTATTCCGCTGCTTTTATTGCTCTTTACTGCCCTACTTTAGCAATGGAGTTTAATTTTTTCAGTCGCAACAAAAAGTCAACTTCACGCTCTATAAAAAAACACAAAGAAGTACATAAATCTATAAACTTCTTCGCAGCTGACAATCTACAATCTGCCAGTACTTTTATTTCTTTAAAATATGTGACACTACATTTACTTGGACTCATCGTGAACTTATTTATTGCTTTTGAAAGTAGCGGAGTATTTGGAAAACTTAACTTTAAGAATCTTCTGCTACTTTAGATGTTCGATGGAAGCATTGTTGGCTTTTCTGCATTGTTGAGGCAGAGAGAAGTTGCGATGAGTCCCAGGATATTAAAAATAGTTATGTAGCATAGATATACTATAAGACTATGTGCAGGTACGTGGGTAGGTTAGATGGTAAGAGTACCACGGCTACACTACAAGAAGCACTAGAGTGCTGTTTTGATACCATAATGTAGACCACTACCTGCGAAAAATTGCAAAACTTAAAGAAAGAAAACCCACTAACAGTCACCTAATGCTGTTAATGTAGTGGAGAACAGAAGCGAGATCTAGGCTGGAGAACTGCTTCAGGTTATCCCCGAAAGGCAATTCGCAAAGAAGGTGTTCAGCAGTCTCCTTCTCTCCTGATACCGCTTCAGCTCTTAGCTTCTGCAATGGAGGTTGTACGGAAGTCCAAACAGCTCCTGAGGCCGACGTGTTTTTGAGATAGCACACGATACGATAGAACTCCATCTGTCATGCGCGTTTTAAGAAAGACATTTTGCAGTTTCTCTTTAACAACGGTCAAGGAAACACCGATGTCTGAGATGGGGACAACTGAAACCAATTCCGTCGACCTTTTCCTAGCAATCTCATCGGCAATTTCATTTCCATCTATTTTCCTGGAGAACCCAGATATGAAAAATGTTTACTGTACATTTACTCCTTACAGGTTATGACCAGAAGCGAGTTACAACATGACGACGACAGAGCCTTGATCACGGCTTGACTGTCGGAAAAAATATTTAAGTTTCCCTACCAACAGCGATCCCTAAGCGTTTTGCCTGCGTGCAGGATCGCGAAGACCTATGTTTGAAAAAAAATACTACTAATTGTCGACAGTTTAAAGGAGGCTGAAATATTGGTTAATGTACAGAAAACAGAGACTTTCGCCTCCTTCCAATCTAGCCTACTTGGAAAGATAGGCTTAGCACAACTTTCAAAACCTAGTTTGCGGATAGAGAGATCTGTATGAAGTACCTAGAAGTAAGAAGAAATCTGCTTCAAAATGCACCATGTTCTACAGGAGGTTGCCCTCTGAGACCAATCTCCTTGAACTTTGTAGCAGTCTGAGCGGCAATGGATTGAATTTGGAGATCAACGGAAAGTAAGTGGTGTTAGAATCCTTTCAAAAAGCTACCCGCCAAACTAGGCAGTCAACCACTAAGTTGTGCATCCAGAGTAGGACGCGCGGCTTTTTGGCCGAACATAGATTTATAGGAGTAGAAAGTATGGTATAGCTTTTCGTTCTTCTTAGCTTTATGTGACTCTATGTAAAAGGCTCAAATTATTATAGATTCCACACGAAGAGTGCCAATTAAGTTCCAGAAAATGGGCAATAAAATGGACAAACAAAATTGTATAATCGACAATAGAGTAGAGAAGAGAGTAGAGTAGAGCTTCCGTTAGTGCGGACGATTCCATGCCAGTCCCACCAAACATTCAGCAAAATCTTCTTGACCATTAATTGTCTTGTGCCTCGTAATAGTCTGGTCTAGCTCATTACGATTTGAAGCCGAACTATCTCAGTTATTGTTCTCGTAACCCATTTTTCTTCGCTAGTTATCATCCGCGATTTTAATTCTGTTCTTGGGCTCTGACGTGAGAAGCCTCTTACCCCTATCATCCGCTCTAACCTATCCTATCCGTTTTAGATTCGCTATACCAGATAGACAAGGAGTTGGAAGACCTCAGCTCTGTAGAAGCCAGAGATCTTCTGAAGTTGTTGATCAGTTAAAATTGAGTTAAGGAGAGATCTACTACAGCATAGACGACGTTATGAGACAATTGACCCTGCACGGCAGAGCCATCGTACGAAGTTTAACCAGACATTTTAAGAACCTTGGCTTCGCCGATTGACATCTACTTAATCTTTCGCAAACTCACTGGCATGCAAACGAAGGCGGACAGACTAGGCACGCTGGCACGCACTGTCGGACTGGAGGTCAACATCGCCATGACAAAGGCTATGAGAATTAACCACAATAAAGCAAGACATACAATGGTGGACGGGTGTCCAGCGGAATTTGTCGAAAGCTTCTGCTACCTCGGAGACAGGACAGCCGGCGGAAAAGATGAAGACGTCATCAACTGCAGGCTAAACAAAGCAAGGGCGGCATTCGGGCGAATGCAAATAGTATGGGGAGCTCGCAAATCTCCTGGTGCACTCAACTGCGAAGTCGTGTGAAGTCAGTATTGTTATACGGAAGTGAAGCATGGCTGGTCTCCAAAATCATCACACAGAGGCTACAGTCTTTCGTCAACAAATGCCTCCACATCATCTGTAAAATGTTAAGGCCGCACACCATCAACAAGGGCGCGCTGTGGAGATCAAGGAATGAGGAGCCCATCCGATCGCAAATAAAATACAGAAAGTGCCGGTGGATAGGTTACACACTTATAAAACCAGCAAATAGCATCACAAGAGTGGCACTGGACTGGAATCTGCGAAATGGGTCAACCTGGTTACGATTCAACAAAGAGTCGCAGATGTCATTCCGGTCCCAAAGGTTCTTTTGCCAATTTTGGATTCAGCCAAAGACGTCACATGGTTAAAGCGTCACATAAGAAGAAGATGAAGGTTCTTTTGCACAATTCCTGTGGCACACAATTCTCGCACTTCTCCTTGAGATCAGCCAAACAGCCAGATGTCAAACAGGTTTCTAGCTAATCATCGGCTCCTGGGCAATGGAATAAGTGCTTCCATGCTGCTTTGACTCAATGATTGCTATGATTTCCATAAGTGTTTCGATATTTTCTAAGACATGTTCTATTATAAACGGTGTTTCATTTCCAGAAGAATACAATTTTCGCAAGAAATACCTTTAAAATCAGCTATCCACATCTGCCTTTAATTTCCTTTAAATTCTCAACTTCAATGCATATTTGGCACTTACACTCTTTATTGAGTATTTGGCGAGCTCCTCCTCCTATTTGTGGGGTGTGTCTTCATGTTGTTCCACAAATAGGAAGGCCTACAGTTTTAAGCCGACTCTGAACGACCGATGGGGTTTTATGATCAGCTTGTTCATGTCAGAAATACACTCGGAGGTTTTCCATTGCCTACCGAGAAGCGATGACTACTACAAAAAAACCTCTTCTACCATTTTGGGGTTACGTGCCCGTGGTGTCGAACATGCTCACTTCCGAATGGTTTTGACGCACCAGCCCATTCGGCTACGGCAGCCGCTTTTGCCTACAGAAAATAATTTCCTGCGTAAAGCCGCAAATTCCTCTTAACATTTTTTTAGTATTTCTTACCTTTACTAGCCAATCAAGCGGAAAATTATAACATTACACTAAGCCAATATGTGTTCATGGCTTTCCTCTTAAATAATTTTTTCCCCCTTTTTTATTTTTTCCGCACTTAATTTCCTCTTCGGCTTGTCATTTTGTTGAGTGCTTCAATTTTAATTTTTTAATGTTGCACTTTTCCTGTTGATTTTTCAGCGACTGCTTCATTACAGCGTGGCATTAATGATGACTCGCTAAGAAGTACTCACCAATCCATGGTTGGGACAGTGCGCCGTGCCACACTTTGTGTACAGGGTGGTCCAAATATAAGTGTTTTCAAATATGTATAAAATAAAATAGGCCAAATTGAATTTATTTCGATATTTTACGACGGTATTAGGAAGAAAAAGCATTTGTAAGCTCAATGTAATTCCATTTCGTTCATATAACTGCCTTGATTTACTTCTGAGTAGCGCATTCTTGGGCCTTTCCAAGACTTTCTTCACGGCTTCGGACTCTCGCATACGCAAGGCGCTATCTTCTAAACTTGTATTCTAATTCATTTAAAACTTTGCGGGGCTACTTAAACTATGCCGTACTATTTATAAAATAATAAAAATAAAATCGGTTTTTTTAAATGCAAACTTATGTAACTCTTCAACATGACCGTGCAGTTGAAAATGCGCTTCTTTCAAAATTTCTCTACACCAAAGGCGCAGTTTTGATAACTCGACCATTAATTTGAAATATTATATTTACCTTCTAAAAACCAAAAAAAAAATATTACAATAAAATATACTTTTCTTTGCTGAATCAAAAATAAACTACATTCATGCCGCGAAAATTTCAATCAATCAAAAAAATATTTAATTCACACAAATACTTGTAGTGGAACCACCCTGTTGATAAGAAAGTTAACTAACTTACATTTTACAAGTATGTATGTCTCTAAAAAACACAGCTCCGTAAATACATATAATGACGTGGGAAGCGTTGCCGAAGGGTGCGCCACGATGTAACGTCGCGCCTCACTGCACCGCTGCACCCAATTCACCAACTGAGTTGTGAAGTTCTGCGCGTACAACAAAATATATATGGCGAAGTCGACGCTTTCCTGAAGGTGATATTTTCTCAGCTCAGCAAAATGTCTTATTAAAAAATTAGACCATTACAAATTCACTGAAGCAGCACAGTGAATCATTTTTTTCTTGTCTCTCTTTAGATTTCGATGCATTAAATTAATTGATTGCTTAATATAATAGACGAAATGTCTGATTTTTCCTGATTTGCCTAACATCAAGAATGGTATGGAAATAAGTGAAGTGATTAGATAAATGTACAAAAAGAAATAAGAAAAAATAAAAAAAATATATTTCTGTACACGTACCAGAGTAGGTTTAATGAAGTGGAGCGAAATTTCATATTAATAGACGTCTAACCAGTCGGCGTTTTAAAGTTGCTTTTTGTGGGCCAACTCGAAATTCACCTCCTCACATTCAAATTATGCCTAAATTCTAATAGAAATTGAAACAGCGCAGTGCCTATCGAGGCTCAAAGTTGATATATTACTAGGCTTGGGCAATAACTGTGGTGAAAAACAAAATTGTGAGGGAACTTCGACTGCCACGCTACGGAAGTGATTCGCGAGCCGAATTCTGCACGATGATTTCACATGTTTTCACACACTCGCCCAATCGGTCATTGGGCATTAGCAACGAAGTATCATTGGTTGATTTTTTTCGTATATAACTAACATATTCTTACTTTTTCCGTAAACAAACCGATTCATTACCCCTGCTACGTCAGCCAATCAACTGATTAAGTCAAATTCTCTGAGAGCCAGCTAACGGTCACCATTAAAAATATTCTCATCATGTTCGCGTGTCTCATCCAATCATTGCTCAGTCACACATCTCATTTCTCGCTGCTTTCGAGTGTGCGAGAGAGTTTCGTGCGAATACGCTGAGAATTTTGGTCGATTTCTTTTTGATTGCCGCTCAATGAGAAGTGAGATAAGGCAAGATGCTGCCATCAGAGTGGCGTCTCTTCTCGCTTTCGGACTAAATTTCCAGGGAGCGAGTTAAAGATTGATGTGCTCCAATCACAGCAGAGCTCGCCTCATAACTTTAATTTGAAGACTTGAAACTGCATATCCTTCAACGTTTTCTACAAAAAATCGACTCTTCTGAACTTCAGTGCATTGCCTAGGTACAAATTTAGCTTTGCATGAGAATATTCAGATCAGGTCGCTTAGCACTTAAGCACTTAATTTTACTGGAGCTGACCTTAAGAGCACAGTAAATGCACCACCGAGGCACCTCTAGAAGCGTTATCGGTATCGCATCCCAAAATGTTTGTCATATATTATAATTTCTCTCTATGCTACTACGAAGATCGTTTGAAAAGTCCGTGCAAAAAGGAACTATTTGATTTTTTTAAGTAAACCTTTTTTCATTTTATGACATCGTCTCCTTTTAGGTTTATACACTCCGTCCAGCACTTTTCGAGTTTTGTTGATTCTTTTGCGATTACAATATGATTTGTCCAAGTCTGAAAAATAGCCGTTTCGTTTCTGCAATCACCTCCTCGTTTGAATAAAATATTTTTTTCGCCAGCCATTTCTTTAAATTGGGGATCAAATAGGTAATAGTCCCAAGGATCCGAGGTAGTTAAGCTTGGAGAATAGGAGCGATGTAAAATGAGTTGTAACCCTACTTTCATTATTTGTGCGACCAGAACTGCTGAGGCGTGAGCTGGTGTGTTTTCAAATTATGATGGAAAAGGAAAATCACTCGACTTCCTCGATTCAAAGGAATGGCAAACACAAAGAAATGGACCGATTTGGCTGAAACTTAGTGTGTGTTTTTCGAAGAGATACTATTACCTAAACATAACCTTAATACACGCCAGTAGTGCCTTTTTTCTGACTTTACACGGACTTCTCAAACGACTCTCGTACATCATCAGCCTTACTACCTAGCATTTCGTTCCCATAGAAACAAATTAAAATGAAGATAACGAGTTGAAAGGAGTTGAAAAAGGATAATCTACGGTGTTGTATGCTTGGTTATATATAGTATTCTTCCAAGGGAAATTGCAAGCTCTGTAGGGAGAAGATGAAACGATCAAATATGTGGCATCTCACCCATCACTACCACAAAAGCGGGTAAACATATTTTACTAGACGAGGAAATGAAACTCAATAAAATATGACAAATACTAAAAATCGTTTAGGAATTTAGGTCCAGAGAAATACTCTAAATCCACGAAGCGGAGTCAATAGATCTTGCAATACAATATAAAAGTTGAGCAACTGACAGAGTAGGAGGATCAAAAATACTTAAAATATTTCTGACAAAAAGATCGGCAGTTTCACAGGGCGCATGGAGATCGTAAAGAAATTCCTAGACGATAACTACTGCGTTAAAAATCTGTAGGAATTTTAAAATAACTATTTTAAATCGGCCACTCTGGGAGACAAGTAATTCATGCATTCAATCTGACTCGGAAATCTGGTAGACAGATGGGAGGTCACTTGTGGGTGATATAACTAGTATGGATGCCTTTGGGTTGAACTTTAAGAGATCGATGCCCATGGCATAGAATCCTGTGGCAGAGAATGACTTCGAAGAGGAGCTACTTCGAAGTGCATCTGTATTTTGTCGGATAATAAGGCAGCCTTATGTGGAATCAGGCAGCCTCGTTAAGGAATGCTTCACTCTCCTCAATACTCTTGGAATACAGAAAACCATTTGTTGAGCTGTTGAGGTATGATGCCAACGAATAGGTGAGCTGTCTTTTGTGAGCTCACCAAACCCCACATATAAGAACTTATTATTTCTCTTCCCAGGTAATTCACGCAATACTGTAGAGAGAGTCCAGTACAGAGACAAGCTAAACAGTTTGCCCCTTCCTCCAGAAAAGCATCTAATAGGTTCATAAACCTAGATAGAGACGATTTACGAACCCTCGCGGGTCGCTACACGTACACACTGTAGTCTTCGTTATCAGCTCTGGAAGCTAGAACTACTTAGTAGAAACAAGTGTCTATCATTTTTGCGAACTGGATGATGAAACTCCAGAGCGTATTATCTGCAGTATGCAGCTCTCGCAAGACAAAAATAATAATAAAAATAACTGACAAGAAACTACATTGGAGAGTCGTATGCTTCTTTCTCTCCATTTCATGGCACCTGGATTTGATTCCTTGAAGTCGCCTCCCACAAATATTTAAATATTCTTGCAATTAGCTTAAAGCTACATAAAGTAGCTGATGGCAATTAAAAGATATTTTATGTGTGTTACGTAACTGATAAATGCCATTAACACAACATAACTGTAATGCGATGAGTGGACCAGAAAACATGTCAACATCAATTACTACAACAAATAATAAAATAATAATAATAAAAGCAATAATAATATGAAAACACTCTAGCATAGGAGTAGAACTACTAGCCAGTGATAGCATAAGAAATTTCGAAATTAAGTATTAAATGTTGTTACAGTATTGAGCAAAGAAAAGTCACCACCAAACATAAATATAAATTATTTCGATTACGTTTTTTTGTTTCTGGAATACCTATATAAGCATTTTTACAGTATTAAGTAAATAAAAGTTACCACTGACTTTGGTACTTTTCACTTGGAAACGCAATATGGAAAGCCTGTTACTACCCACTTTGAAAGGAGTTACACTGCAACTGTTTTCTGAGGT
>JAYXIM010036728.1:0-62989 GCA_037575425.1 Anastrepha fraterculus | reverse complement strand
GTAAAATCATTAACTTCTGGAGACCTATTGGCATCGCCGAGACGGTGGTAATGTAACTACTGGTGGGGAAAAGACTCATTACCTTACGGGCTGTGTCGCAGAACTCTGCTAAAATAAATGCTCACTGAAGCTTCTATGTTAAATATAACGACGCATGTTCAGACATTCAACCTATGAACGCAGGCATTCCCAAGGCAGTGTCTTAGGACCAACATTGTATCTATTGTACACGGCTGATCTACCGGAACCGAAGTCAGAAAACAGCATGATTGCAACATTTGCAGATGACACAGTCCTCATGGTATCTCATAAAGATACATACAAAAGTCGCAAAACAAAATATACAAACCGAATTAAATGTGACATTAAACTGGTTCAAAAAATGGAACATCGAAATTAACGCTGACAAAACAATACAAGTAAACTACACAAACCGAAGGACAACCATTGAACCAGTTAGCGTTGGTAATTCTGACGTGAATATTGACACTAAAGCGAAATACCTGGGTATTACGATCGACTCGAAATTAAACTGGCAGGAGCATATAAAGAAAAAGCGAAATGAAGTTAAAAATCGTTTTAAGAAATTGTACTGGCTACTTGGACCTCAGTCCAATCTATCATTGCAAAATAAAGTACTTATTTATCGAACGATAATTGCTCCAATCTGGAAATATGGAATTGAGATTTGGGGCACTGCTGCAAAAAGTAATCTAAGTATACTTCAACGAGTCCAGTCTAAAATACTTAGGACCTTAACTAATGCACCTTGGTACATACCTAACGCAGATATTCATCGCGACCTTGACATCGATACTATTGATGAAACAATACAAAGCGCTAGCAGAAGACACATAAATAGATTATTAACGCACACAAATCCTATGATGAGAAGACTACCAAATAAAGAAAAATCTACCCAAAGTCGGCTTAACCGTCAAACACCAACGATCTTGCAAAATCCATGTAATCAATTGTCAACTAATCGTATATGTCATTGTTAACCACTTGTTTTTAAATAACATGTATATATTTCTTCTAAATGAGCTTGGGGGCATTGGCCCTTCAATATCACTCTCATTCCATCTTTTTGTAAATCAAATTACTTATTGTCTAACGACAGGTGTAATATTTTATGGAAGAAATAATAAAAAAAACAAAAAACTGAAGCTCGTATCTTAAAAATTTCATTTTATTCCATATATGCAAGCCTTATATAGTATGGGTGCAGAACCATTTTATGTTAAGACTTGAAAGTAATTTGAATCCAACTTACATAAACGAACCGTCAAGCAAAGCCAGTATTTACGGCATTTTAGTGCTCGCCGTTGGCGAAAAAGTTGGGATCAGTAGCATTTTCAAGAAAAAAATAATTATCACTCCATACTCCGCCTCAAAGTGCCCTTCATCGGGGATGCATTGCGTTTCAACATTCAAGCCGAGCAGTTTCATTTGTAAACAAGAGCCGCCCAGCTGAATATGTGGCTCGTCAGAAATAATGGCCTTTCGGTAAAATTAGATGCACACTTAAGCCTGGTCCAATATCCTAACTGAGATGCTATAATGAATTTGATGTATTTTGCTCTCAAATGTTATGCCAACTGGAGTTTAAAAGCGAATACTGCACAATTTTCAGGGGAAGTTCTCATTAGGCTCTCAATCAATGCCACGTTAAGGACCATCAGCGGCATGATCGAAGCAAGGGCAGTCTTACAATATAATAGAATAGAATAAATTTGAGATTTTTACTTCGATCTCACGATCAGTTTTGCCTTCATCCAAACCCAATTCTCTTATAAAACTTAATATAGAGCAGGGCTGGGCTGAGCGTATGCGCCTTTCTTCTCGCTGCAACTACCCGAGATGTCTCAACCTTCTCCGCGCTATAGTGCCACACTTAAGGAGAAGCTGTATTGGAGTCTTCAAGGATTTGTCGCAGATACGAAAAGAGTCAGTGGACCATATCCCAATTCTTGAATATGACTGCGATGATCTGCAATGACCTGTGAGAATGCCCGTGAAGAACCTCAGTTTTATTCTTAGGGAGGGTTATAAGGTACATAAGCCTCTTTTGACTATAACCCCCAGTAATGACTACACCTGGCGTAGCCCATATCATAATTTGATGCCAGTTAACCTTAGCTCTGTACACCTAAACTTCTCCTTGATGGTGTGTAGTCCCATAGCAAGGATGGGCTCGGGTTCTGTTAGTAATGAGGCCGCATATGCTCTAGGTAATGCATACGCTACTTCGTTCCCGGTTATACCCTGCGCCCTGGTACCCATATGCACCGGATGCGACTATGCGTTCCTAAATTAGATTTATTGGAGGTTTGCACTTCGACCTTATGGTCTTTCAAGCGTTCCGAACAAATCCAGTTTCGCGATATGCTCATTTTATCTCACACAGTGTCGCTCAGAATGGCAATTTGCTTGACTATGGGCGCTTCAATATTCTGAGAAACTGTTCTCTGACTGAGAATGAGTTGAAGAAGATCTCACTCGAACCACATCTGCCCGCGGAATGACTGAGTTGGATATAACATTTGGAAACTTTAAACGAATGGAAAGTGAGAGCTTTCCGTGAGAAACTCTTCCTAAGCTTAAATTTAAAAATCCTGATCGCAGCAAAGGTGATGCTCTATTAGTTTTTTCTTATAAAATAAGAGAAAAATATTTATTCTAATAGCTCGCCGGCAATTAAAGCCCTTGATGCATCCCTTTCAGTCGGTTCAAAAGATCTGATTATCAATGTAAAAAGAATAAAGGACCACCGAGACATTGAGGTAGCTGCAGGATGTCCATGAAATGCTCTCTTAGAGCAAAGAGAGGATGGGTGTTCCTTTAGCTTGGACAGCTAGACTTGCAGATCTAATAATTCCTTCTGCCCATGTAATATACGAGGGAATCAAGGGGGCTCCAGTAGCAAGAAAACCACACTTCTCGGTGATTTAAGCTGGGATCGTAACTGAACACTGACCAGTGAAAATTCGTGCTCTAAGGCATAACAATTGAACTGTACTGGCTGTCTATGCATGCTTCTTGAGGGCAGCCATATACTCTAAGACTTACCCTACCTGATGAGGATGAGTACGTAGAGAGGTGCTTACTTGAAGCCATTTTTAGCGAACTTTTTATAAATACTTGCGGTGAATGCTTTATTTTGGACTCACTTTTAGCGGCGCTTTTATTTCTGGCCAATTCAGACTCCATTTTGAGAATAAATTTAAAAATTTCCTTATGTTGTTCAAGTTAAAGGAATTTACTTAATTTCTCGTTTGTATGTAACTACCTAAGTAGTGGATAGTTTCTTGCTTTGAAAATTTCTGATCTGTTCTTCAATAGCTTTAAAAATTTCATCTAACGGAACATTGCTAATTTATTCACGCATATCGCAGAAATGATTCTGCGAATTTTCTCTAAGTTACTTTGAACTCCACGATGCGAATTCCACGATGTGTATGTTCATTCCTGATATTCCTGATATTCTTGGTGAAATAGCACTTTTTCATTTCCATATTTCTGTATAATCTTCAAAAAAACAAAAAAAAACAACTATGGGTTCTCTCTGACTATTCAACACTGCTTGGAAAGCATCCATCAGCTCGAATCGCTTGTGGTCTCCGTAAAAAATGCTTGCGTTATTACGGCTCCTTTCTCACATTTGTTGCGAAATGAAAACAAATTAGTTAATTTTGCACCTCAGTGTACATATACATACGTCATATCGCCTGACTGTGTGAGTTAAATGCATATGTTCCTCATACGCCCCAGTCACCTTCGATTGCCTGCGGCGCAAAAGAGTTGGCTGGTTGGTGCGTTGGTGCATACCCATATCCGCATCATAGCTGCAAAGTGCACTGCTGCTGTCACATTTCAACAGCAATGCATCGCCTCGGCTTCCTCTTGCTTTGTAGTGATAGCTTAAAATGATTCTTTTGATATTGTTTACGATCTCTGTTAATATTTCTTGGCATTGTTTTCGACAATAACTTAGCGGAAGTGAATTTTGGCCCCACTATTCCTTTAGTGGTGAATAAACTTTTCTTCATTCTCCTCAACTTAAATACATTTTAAGTAATTATGCCAGCCAAGACATGAGTTTCTCAGCAACTTTTTCATAAAAGCTTCAGTTTTGCGGTGGGAAATTTTTATTTATAAAGGAATTAGAATTCTACAGTAGGAGGTAAAACACCACTGCCTAAAAGGAGTGTTTTTTGACAATTCTTTTGAATGAAAGGAATGGAAATTGGGAAGTAATATTTGCCCCACTTAATGGCAGGCGATTGAGTGAATGCAAATATTATTCTTATTATTTTTAATAATTAATAAAACCTTTTTGGATGATATCAATTTCGGTGAATTGAAAAACAGTGATTACAAAAACCAGCCGAAAATGGTGACAATTTAACACATTTTAATAAATCATAGGAATGGCGGAGGCGCAGAACAAACTCAGCCTGCTTAAATTTTCGTGGAAAACGCTAATACGAACGATCAGTGAATGGCGATTATTAACCAAAGTCGAAAGTATATAAAAAACTTTTTACTAAAAACAAGTTTAGAGTTATGTTAAATGGCAAATTTCTTGACGGGTTTCTGTGACAGATTTTTTTCGAATTGAAAATTCAAAATGGCAAGAAAAGTATTCCAAAATTATAAATTCTTGTTTGTTTTGTTTTTGCTTTTGTTTTACTTATGTTACATATATATTTCACTCATAACTATAAGTTAAGACCAAAATTCGCTTATACAGTTTCGCATAAATAATATAAAATTCCCTCAGCTAAAAAATTTTATAAGAACAGAAAGTCTGCGTCATTCACGGACAAGTTTTCAGTTTATTTATTTACTATTTAATTTCAATTATTTTTTTATAACAACACAGTTCAATAACCATATAAAGCAAAGTTTCAAACTTTTTACAAAATTTGTAGGAAGTCGGTAAATTTCCATCAGAATTTGCAACTTTTTACTCAGAATTTTTAGAAAATAAAATGCCGAAATTGGATATGCAGTTTTATAGATCATTGAGTTTCAATATAATAAAGTGCAAGTTTGAAGTTCGTCAAAAATCACAATGATTTTTAAGAATTTTTTCTCCATTTATGCCTACTCCACATTTTTTTATATAGAAGAAAACACGCAAACACAAGCAGCAGAAAAAATTAACAAAAATTCACGCAATTTTTGAACCACTTGAACCTTGCACTTTATTATTCCAAAATGCAATGATCTATAAAACTGCATCCATGAAATTTTTTTGAAAATTTTAAGCTAGAAATTCGAAATTTTTCTAAAAATTCTGAGTAAAAAAGTTGAAATTTCGATGAAAATTTGCCGATTTTTTTTTTTTTATTTTACAAAAAGTTCAAAAAAAAGGTAGAAATAAAACTATTTCTTGCTCATATCATAACCATAATTACTGACAAATTTCGGAAATTGACGATATGAACGTCGATAATTTTTGTTTCTAGCAGAATCGGCCACCACGTTACAAAGCGACCAGTTTTCAATTAGACCGCGGCGAACGAATTTAGTTGGTTGTCGTTAAGAGGTGAAACCGGTTTAGATCGATCCAAAAATCGGTTTTTTTTATTGCGTAAATTGTTAGTATAACTCTACTCAAGAATATTTGGTAAAAATTTTAAAGCGAAATTCGCAATATTCCCGCGCGTTAGTTAGAACGTCGTTTTTCTCGAAACTACTTTTTTTCAACTGGTGGGCATTCTAGCTTAAAAAGTTATAGACCAATCGTTCTAAAATTTTTCTGGATTTTTTCTTTATTCAATTCTAATTTATATGAACCTAATTCTGGGATTATATTATTATTTAAAATATGGTTTTTTAAGCAAAATAGATGAAAAAATATGGTATACTATAAAAAAACTACTTTGTGTTCAAGCGTCTCAAAAGCATGCAATTTTCAATATTTTTCTACCACAATTAGGTTCATATTCTTAGGAAATATGCTGTTAATGAAAGAAAAAATTGTTGTTGATTACAGAGAAAAATTGCAACTTCAGGAATTCCCACCAGCAAGACACTCGGATGGCAATCGTCCATGGACAGCACACTCTAACGCCACTATCTCCCGCGGAAATAGCTGAATAAAATATCCTCTAAGCTTAAACAATTTCTGGTTATTTCTTCTTTTTTCAAAAAATTCTCGAAAAACATCCAAATTTTGGCCTCCTAAACCGGTTTCCCCTTAAACATAGGCCTTAGGTTGGAAAACCAAAAGCCATAGGGAAATTTAAGAAAAAATATCGGCCACGCGACTTCTGTGATTCAGCCAAAGCCAAAAATAAAATTTTGGATGATTTTGAATGTGAGGAGTAACTAATGAAGGTTAAGCACCTTGGCTTTTGGCTTTTGGCATTTGAAAATGCAGAGGACCGCCAGCAAAAAAAAAAAATTGTCAAAAATTAACGCGTTTCTTGAGCCACTTAAAACTTGCACTTTAGTCTACTACAGTGCAATGAGCTATAAAACTGCATAGTCGAATTTTTTTTTGAAAATTTTGACTTAAATAAAAATTTAAAATTTGTATGGAAAATTGGGAGTAAAGTAATTTTTTTTTTTAATTTATTTAGTTCGCACAAAGTTTGAAACTTGGATTTAATGGCCAAGGGGAACTTGGAGGATAACAGTTGAAGGGGAAGCTGGAAGCCAAAGAAAGAGCTGGAACCCAAGGAAGTCCAAATATCGCACAAGATGGCGCGCAGGCGTGGTTGATGCTCTATGTCCTACGAGAGATTAAGAACCTGCAGAGGAAGAAGATGAACTACATTGTTGTCAGAAAATAAAAGTAAAATTAAATAAAAAATTACCCTAGTCAAAACTTGTTTCTATGCTCTGTGCTATAGTAGTTAGGTATGTACAACATGGCGCAAAATTAATAATCGGAAGATTTAGAATTTTTGCAAATGGCGTCGTACGTCAATCATATTTCACACTTGGGAACTAGCCAGCTGCATTAAAAAAATATAAGCGATGCAGCGCGTAAAGGTCAAAATAAAGATTTCTAGCACTCAAAATCATTTTTTATTAAGTAAAAAAGTTGCTTTAAAACAAAATTGGATGATTAATTTTGCGCCACCTTGTATCACAAGAAAATCTTTACTTTATAAGAAATTATTTTAAGAATTATGATTTGTTTACAATAAATTGTTTTTTCTTGAAATTCGTACAAAATTTCAAATCATAGTAAAAAGAGTCGTGCAAAAAGTTGGGTGTGCGATATATAAAAGGTGGTTAAATTTCAAGGGCCGATGTTAAATGTGAGCCACACCTAAACGTCAACGACACCGTTGCACTTCTTTCTTTGGGGTTATTTGAAAGAAACGTATACGTCGATAAGCCAGCAACAGTTCAAGAGCTAAAGGATGAGATAATTCGGCACATTAACGGCATAGAACCTCAATTATGCCTCAGCGTCATCGAAAATTTGGACCATCGGATGGAGGTGTGCCGCCGAAGTCGCGGCGCGCATTTGGCCAATATTTTGTTGCGTACGTAATTGAGCCATACCAATATTATCATAATAAAGAGAAATGATAATCATTTCCTAAAAAAATTGTATTTTATTCAAAATCAACACCGGCCCTTGAAACTTAACCACTCGTTATATGAATATATTTACAATTTAATGTCCAATATAGTTTGTATATATTTTTATCCAACTTAGCGCGCACCAAAAAGGCCACTAAGCCCAGATCCCTCACGGGTAATTTTCCATTTTTTTGCAAGCCGCACGTCTTGTTGCACATTTTCCCTCAGAGGACACAACTCCACACCGCATCAACGACTCACGTACGCGTTGTTGCTTCCTGCACTGCTCCCTGTTCGCTTGCTGCTGCTCAATCCCTGCCTATCCTGCAACCGCTTCTGTGGACGTTCATTTGCAATAAGTTTTGTTGTTGCTGTCGTTGTTTCAGCGCGTATCCTGTCTTCGCTCAAAGTTCATAAATCATAAACTTTTCACGCTCGTTCGCTAGGGCGTTCATTCGTTCGCGTACGCTCGTCATGATAACACCAACAACATGCTTTGCCAGCCATGTCAACAGCGAGGTTGCATGCCGCACTGTGACCGAACTGAAGTTGAGACTGATATTATGCAGCAGTGCTGTTGTTGTTGTTGTTTTCGTTTTTATTTCTACTTTTCATGTTTTATTTTATTTCACTTTTTCGCATTTGACACGTTTTCACTGTTACCACACTTCCGCCCCACAACAACTGCAGTGTCACCCCAGCCCAAAGTGACTGTGGCAGTGATGGCAGCACCAAAAGTTAAAATTAAAAATGCCAACACTTGGCGTGCGCAATGAACACGCTCTGGGAATGCGCTCTTAAGTTGTTTCGTTATTAACAGGAAAATAAACATGCAAGTAAAAATAAGAATTAAAACGAAAATAAATAGGAAAAAATAGGGAAATACTACGAAAATTGCAAACTCTACGAGCTAAAGTTTTTTTTAAGTTCAAATTGACTTTTGCTCGAAACTTAACACATTTTGATTAATGACTGGGCAGATGGAAATAGAATGCACAGATCCGCCGAAGTGTTTACGTATATCGAACGCTAAGAGATTAAAACTTGCGTGAGAGCTTGAACAGATAGCCGAAATTAGGAAAACATTTATTTTGCTTTGCTTTTTATTTAGTATTTAAATGAAGTCTTTTAGCGGATGCTTCCTTCTTGAGTGATATGAAAGCAGGGCCGGCCTCGATTAACAGGCTCGTCTACCCGAAAATGAGACCCTCGAATAGTGAGACTACTAAAATATGAAGCACGATTTCTATTATATGTACAGGGTTTGATTGAAAAGTAATGAGCCTTCCCGCACGGAGCGTCTGCCAAGCGATCAACAGAATCGGCTGGTGGGGGAAAATGATCGTTGGACCTTCCCCTTCCACTAGAAACCGGTCCCAGTTCGCTGGCAACAGCGGTGGAGTCAACATCGCTCCGCGCGTGAAAGCTGTTTTAAAAGTGTGTTAGGATTTTGCAGTGGCGAAAATGCAGCGATCGTTGGAGCAACGTTACTCGATCAAATTTGGCGTAAAGCTAAACAAAACGAGTACCGAAACCATTGGGCTACTCAAGGAGGCCTACGGGGACCAATCTCTGTCCAGTGCTCAGGTAAAATGGTGGCACACGTCGTTCAAGGAAGGCCGGGAGGACGTCGAAGACCAACAGCGATCTGGAAGGCCTTCGACGACTCAAACAGACGAAGATTTGAACCGCCTTCCTCTGCACCTCTGCATTGGCCAAGATGGGGGTTCCCACCCTCCCTACAGCCCAGACCTGTCCCCTCCGGACTTCTTCTTGTTCCCGCGCATGAAAAGAAAGCTGAAGGGGAGGCGTTTCGACTCCATCGAGGCGATCCAAAAAACTGTGACAGCCGAATTGAACGCGATTCCGGCGGATGAGTTTAAAAAATGTTTCCTGCAGTGGAAGGGCCGCTACCAGTGGTGTATTGACGCTCAAGGGTCCTATTTTGAAGAATATTAGTTGTAAAGCGTTTTTCAATAGGTGCGCTTCAACTTTTTTCCGATAGGGAGAGCGAACGACGCAATATTTTTTTATTTTTCGCTTGTCATTTGTAAACTTCATTAGTATACATTTCATCATGGAACGCTACACACTTGAGCAACGATTGCAAACCGTGCAAATTTTTTATGAAAATAATCGTTCTGTTGCTCTTCTTCAGTGTTACTCTTCTTCAGTGTGTTCATCTTCAGTGATGAAGCTCACTTTTGGCTCAATGGCTTTGTCAACAAGCAAAATATGCGTTACTGGGCAGAAAGCAATCCACACGTGATTCATGAGGCACCGTTGCATCCCGAAAAAATCACTGTTTCGTGCGGTTTACATGCCGGCGGCGTAATTGGCCCATATTTTTTCGTTGACAAGAACGATCGCCACGTTACTGTGAATGGAAATCGATACCGCGACATGATAAACAATTATTTTTGGCCGCAATTGAATGGTATGGACTTAGACGGCATGTGGTTTCAACAGGACGGGGCCACAAGCCACACAGCACACGCTACAGTTGATTTGTTGCAGAGTAAGTTCGATGAGCGCATTATTTCCATAAATGGACCGGTCGAATGGCCGCCGCGCTCGTGTGATTTGACGCCTCTAGACTATTTTCTTTGGGATTATGTGAAGTCATTGGTCTACAGTAACAAGCCGGCGACGATTTGTGAGCTCAGAGCCAATATTGAACGCGAAATTGCTGGAATTTCGGCCGATTTATGCAAAAGAGTGGTCGAAAATTGGGTTCAACGATTGGACTTCGTAAAACGGTCACGCGGTGGTCATGCAAAAGAAATCGAATTTTATACTTAAATGTATATGTTCAAACTCGATAGTAAAAAAAAAATTTGTTAAAAAAGTCAAACCGTTTGTGTTTTATTCAAAAAAAAAAGTTGAAGCGCTCTTACTGAAAAACGCTTTATAAGCCAAAAAGTTTAATAAAACTGCTTAAAAAAATAAGGCTCAGTGCTTTTCAATCAAACCCTGTATGTACAGTCAACATCAAAAGTAAATGTACACCAGATATTGAAAAGTTTTAACTAATTAGTTATTTATTTATTTACTCCTTATTTTCCTTTATCTATAATATAAAAATTAATCGCAAAAGGTGTTGGTAAGCGCATAACTCAACAACGCATCAACCAATCTTAACAATTATTTTTTTAAAATGTTCCTGGAAGTCCAAGGATGGCTTATACGGCGAGAAAAATTCTAATAATTTCCGGGAAAACTCTAGAACAGCCCTTCTCTTTTTCCCTATACAAATATTGCGTTCGTATGTGTTCGCGTTGGAGGATCTAATGCGTTCACACAAACGTGATAATATCGTGAACCTGACGAAATTGAAAAGTCAAAAAATGTTAGAGCCATAGATTTGATTGGCCTCTCAATATTCTTTCTTTTGTTTTAATTTCAGAACGAGTTAAGGAATGATTTCATTCACAAATGATAAATAAAAATAGTTAAGTAAATTCTAAGAATAATCATGCAGGGCGGAACAAATCCAAACATATTTTAAGAATAACAAAAGACAAACATTATTAAATAATCTAGAAACCCCATGTTTCTCACATGGTCAATTGTATGTTGCCTGTTCCCGTGTTGGAAAACCATCAGATTTGTTTGTATATTCACCAGGTAATCAAAAAAAAAACATTGTATGTCATAAAGCGCTACAATAAAAATAAAACAGATTTTTGTTAATAATTACGATTCACTTGATTTATAATAAAGCGATTACTGAAAATACTTATATACAAAATATTCTTTATTATATCGGTTATTAACCCTAGTTAATAAAAACAATAATAAATAATTAATTATCTCTATGTTTTGTTATTGAAGCACTTTATAAATATTTGTCACCTTTAGGTTCCCACTATCCCTTTAGATTATTTGTTTGAAGCCCTCTGGCAAACATCCCAGTCGGAGTTTTTAGTGGGTCCCGAAAGCGTGCCCAAAGTTCGTGGAAGCGAAGATACTTAGGCCACCCGAGCTGACCCTTTTCTTTAATTCTCCTGAAGAGAACCGTCTCCATGATGATAGAGCAGTGTGTGAGGGTCAGCAGAGTAAAAACGTCTTAAGGTCGAAATATAAACTGCCACATTCAAAATCTATTTGACAGAACGAAATCTGTCATTTAAGCTTGAGCGAGGTAGTTCTTTACCTTAGCGTGTGGCATGAATCAATTCGCAACATTTTACACCATCAATTGTGCATGAGACGCGTGGCTGCTCGACTCGTTCCCAGAGAATTGAATTTCTTTCAAAAAATTCATCGGAAGAAAGTGGCTGAAGACATGCTTGAGCAAGTGAATTCGAACCCATCGTTTATACAGCGCATCTTAACAGGTGATGGGACGCGGGTAAATGAGTTTGACATGCAAACCAGTCGACAAGCGGCTGAATGGCGTGAAAGTGAAAGTCATGCTACTCGTTTTCTTTGCTTATCATGGAGTTGCGCAGTCGGAATTCGTTCCAAATGGTTCTATGGTAAATAAAGAATATAGTTTGGAACTAATGCGACGTTTGAGAAAGAATGTGCGTGGGAAACGGAGCAATTTGTGGAAAGAAAACTTATGGATCTTGCACCCAGATAGCGCACCGTCTCACAAGACTCATATTGTGGACACTTTTTTGACCGAAAACTCTACAAATATCATCGCACAACCACCATATTCACCGGATTTAGCACCCAGTGACTTTTTTCTTTTCCCAAAACTTAAAATGCCACTACGCGGACGCCGCTTTGAGTTGATAGAGGCCATTAAGGAGAAATCGCTGAAGGAGCTGAAGAAGATCTCTTCAAACGCGTTTGAAAGGAGCTTTGAGGACTGAACTATTTGCGTTTTACTGAACAAGTCCCTTTTTTTACAGAATGTATATATGTTTTTATTCTGTAATTATTTGTTAGAAGCCAAAATTGCACTACTTTTGGAACTTTTTTTTTGTATCATATACTTTGACCGCATGATGGAAAGAATAATGAGATGGCGCCTATCGTGGTCCCGTTACTTTGCTCTCAGTGAATTTGACAACGAGTTACGTGATTTTAGCTCCAGTATGGCCAGATTACCATTTTCGAAACTTAATTTTTTTTTTTTTTTTGTTATTTAGTCTCGGAGTTTTAGTTCTTTTTTCATGACATTTTTCTAGCCTGTTCTAATTAAAATGTAATGTTTATAATTTTGTAAAATATACATTTTTTAATAATTATTCAAATAATTCACTCAGTTTTATTTAGCTTTACCTTTTTTGAACATCTGGTGGCATTGCCCGCGATTGCAGGTGTTGTTGGTGTTCTTCTGCTTTCGGCAGTCAAATCTCTCTCTCGCTACTGCAGTGCTGCCTAGCTTTGGATATAAAAACACACTAAAATGCCCATAAAACACCAAATTTTTATTGAATCACTTAAAGAACTTTATATGCGTGACAAATTATCTTTATAATGTGCGTTGTTTTTAAATAAATGTGTTATGCTTATGTGCAATTTAATTTCTGAGTTTGTTTTCTTAAGAGAGACTCTTTTGTTAAGAGAACGACTTATTTGCTATATTTGAGGTTATGTTACTAGATAAGGTACTCTTCCATGTCAGTATGGTTTCTTTAGTACTTTCTGGTATTTTGTTGCTTATTTTTACAATGAATACACCTCTTGTTGCCCTATGTCCCACTAAGGATTGATGGCCGGAAGAAACGATTACACCTCTATTGTTTTAATCCGCATTCAGTAAATTCAAACGCCTTTTAAATGTGTAAAGAGGTTTTCAATCTTACGAAGAGTTGAGAGAGGGACATTTAATATTCTTGCATAATCTTAAAAGGAGCAAAAAATTAAATTCACACTTTCAAAATATCAAATTTTATAAGAACCAACTAATTTTCATTAGCACTAAAATCTTCTCAGAGTGGCCCTTTAACCTCTTTGTATTAATACAGTTTTTTTTAACTTAAGTTTCGGTAGCTTTAAATTAAAAAAGAAACAAATACGAAACTTCAAAATTTTCGCATTTTTGGTATAAAAAAAATCTAAATTTATTGCGAAGAGCAAATGGTTGGCAATACTGCACAACTCGGAAAAACGTGACGTAACGTACTCTCTGATGGGCGCAATCTTCTTTCTATCATTCTTGATTTGACCGTATCGTTTAAGCAAATTTCATTGTGTGAAAAATTTAATATTTTCCAATGCCAATATATAATAGGAATACTTAGAAGGAATATTTGAAAAGTAGTTAAGTGGTTTTGTAGTTAAGTTGTAATATAGAGAAAAAAGTGATTATGCTCTGAAAATTCTATTTAGTAAAACATTTAAAAGATGTACAATTCTTAGAGCATTTAGGCGACTTTGTATCATTCTCGCCCTGAGATACGTTTTGAGTCGCGAATGCGAATAACTCTTTGAATCGAACATGATCAATCTGGATTCGTCATTACCAATCGCACGAACAGCACAAATTCTATAATTTTAGGAAATCAGCGACCTCTTTCATTGAGTTTAATTCCCCTCCTGCCTCTATAATAGCCTCATGAGTATGCGCTAATAGGTCATTAATTTTTCTTGCTATAGAAGTTTATTTTTCATTGAGATTGCAGTTGATATATTTGATTAATTTTATTTAGAAATTTACAAGTCGATATTAATGCGGTCACAGTAACCAGAAGAATAAGAATTAGAAACAGATGCTGAATAAGAAACAGATGATGAGTAATAACAGATGACACGCATAGTGTTGCCAGAAATAACTTGAACATTTTTGTAGGCTTCAGTAAAATAAGATGTATAAACTGAAGTAATTTTGTTAAGTTTAAAAGTTTTGAATGTTTTATAAATGTTGAAAAAGATCAAAACAATTTCAAATAATTTTAAATTCATTCAGTGTTGCAAGTTTTGGTGTGGATTTTTTTACATTGAAATATCTTCGGTTTTTTTTTTAATTTTTAAAATAATTTAATTCGTCTTTAATTGCTTACATTAAAATATACTCAGAAAACAGTGTTTTTCCCAAAAGTTAATTTTTCTCTAGCAAAATTTTTTGTAAAAACTTCAGCGAGAACCAGCGGTCCCTATCCCCTTCTTTATAAAGCCATCTCAAAAGTTAAAAACGGACAAAACAGCATGAAGTTACCAATTTATTAATGCAGTAATTACCGAAACAACTGTTTTTTATGTGGAAAATTCGAAATTTGGTTTTATCGACCAGATCTACAATGTCTACTGTGGCATCAAAATAACTACAGCACAGTGTGAATAACGACTATAGCACGGATTTAACTTTTTATGAATTTTTCGTTATAATTTTTTTCTGAAACTAAACAATTTTTAGTCTCGACACTTTGCAGACTATTGCCTTTCTCAGCACAGCGCCGAAGCAAAAATTGTCCGAATGCCATGCTGATTGAGGAGGAGAGTCGTTGGTTAGTTGCAAAACAAAATTAATACACGATAATAAATCCAACGATCGCCCTGCTCAGCCTGCGTAATATAGTTATTTGATATTTAAATTTTGTTTTGTTAAAAAATGATTCACTAGTACCAATATCGAGGCGTGCAAATTTAGTTAAATTATTTTTTTGATTTTTTGTTTTTTCACTATTCTTAATTTGAATACAAAGTTTATTCAAGCTGTTGTTTGTTTAACTCCAAAGTACATTTAATTAAAAAAGTAACTTTGCACTTTGAACTTTTCTAATGAATCGTTTGGTCATCCATACGAATGAGCATTAAAACAAAACAACATTTTAATTCGTATTTAAGTGAAAAAATAATAGGATTTTATTTTAAGTACAAATTTTTATCTAAAATCATTTTAACTCAACATTTAATTATTTCACCATATTCTGGAAATGAGGCGTCCATAATAGCATGCGTACACATACATGCGCACATCTGCGTACATGCGTTAGGGCGGGTCGATTCTCTTCGGCATCTGCTAGGGAAGATTTGGTAGCTAGATTCTAGAATAATAAGAAATAAAGTACGTTGAAGCAAAACTCTAAAGTCCATTTTGAGCGCACAAATGCCAAATAAGCTAACTTTAATTAAAACCAAGTTAATATGAAGATTAATGTTGAACAAAGTGTTGTGAATCCTATATTTTTTAATACAAACTTGTGCTTGGGGATTTTTGGATACAAATAATTTTTTTTCTAAATCTATTTTTAACTTAACGAACTGCATGACGGTGCTACAGAGCAAATTATATGCCATTTTTTTAATATTATAATAAAACTGTATAGAAAACCTACTCACAAAAGCCATTTTCCGTTCGAAGGCGACATAAAGCAGTAGATCCCTCTATTTGTGGAACAACATCAGGCTGAACATCATGAAGTTGTAGAAGAAGGTTGGCCAAACACTACGCGCTATTTATGTGGCGCAAAATTAATCATCCATTTTGTTTTGAACTTTTTCTAAATAAAAAAATCAATTTTGAGTGATAAAATAATCTTAGTTTTTACCTTTTTACTAAATAACTTGACTTCTTCACTAAATAAAAGAAAATTATTTTGAGGGATAAAAATCTTAATTTTTAACTTTTCTGATAAATAATTGAACATTTTTCACTAAATAAAAATTATGATTTCGAGAGATGGAAACTTTACTTTTTTACTAAAAAACTTAACTTTTTCACAAAAATAAAAAAAAATAATTTTGAGTGATGAAAATCTGAATTTTTAACTTTTCTGCTAAATAATTTAACTTTTTCACTAAATAATAAAAATGATTTCGAGTGATGGAAACCTGAATTTTTTACTTTTTTACCAAATAACTTAACTTTTTCACATAAATAAAAAAAATTATTTTGAGTGATGAAAATCTTAATTTTTTACTTTTTTAGCTAAATCATTTAGACTTTTTCACTAAATATAAAACATGACTTTTGAGTGATGAAAACCATAATTTTTTCTTACTTTTTACTAAATAACTTAATTTTTTACTAAATAAAAAATTTTTTTTAGTAATGAAAATCGTATTTTTTATTTTTTTAACTAGTTAACTTGAATTTTTCACTAAATAAAAAAAAATACTTTTAGTGATAAAACCCTGCATTTTTTACTTCTTTACTAAATAACTTAACTTTTTCACAAAAATAAAAAAAAATTATTTTGAGTGATGAAAATCTTAATTGTTTACTCTTTCGCTAATTAATTTAACTTTTTCACTAAATAAGAACACAATTTTTTGAGAGATGAAAATCGTAATTTTTTATTTTTTTAATTAAATAACTTGAATTTTTCACTTTAATAAAAAAAATTACTTTTAGTGATGAACACCTGAATTTTTTACTTCTTTACTAAATAACTTAACTTTTTCACTAAATAAAAAAAAATTATTTTGAGTGATGAAAATCTCCGTTTTTTAATTTTTTTACTAAATAACTTAACGTTTTCACTAAATAGAAAAAAAATATTTTAAGTGATGGATATCTTTATGCGGCGCCTGAAAAATTTAGCATTAAAATGTTTAGCGCCTGAAAAATCTTACTTTTGAAGAGAAACTACGGGGAAAATTTTACGTTTTGGATTTTGGAATACGTTGCCGACGGCCAATTGACGTTAATATCTGTCATAATGAATACAGTGTAAAAAGTGATTGCTGCAGTGTAACTTCAATTGGCGTCGGCACGTGTTCTTTTTGTTTGAATCCAAAAAGTAAGATTTGCCCTGTAGTTTCTCACCAAAAGGAAGAATTTTTTCAGGCGCCCCAAAGATTTTAATTTTTAACAACCACCCTAGTACATATATTACTATAGTATACATATTACATAATAAGTGACTGTATGAAATACTTTTTATTACGTAAATGAAACCAAAAATTGCACAAAACGTCAAAAGGAGTTTAATTTTTCAATATTTCGAAAATTATAATATTATAAAAATTTTTTTCTAATCATAAATTCTTTTATAATTTACAACGTATTTAAAATTTGTTTGGTCTCTTTTGTTTTTTTGTTTCCTTTGGTTTTTGTGTCTCTTTTTCAACACGAGGTGTATTTTTTACCTTCTACTACATCTTCATTTTCATAACATCCTCTCAATTTTCTTATTAATTAAAAATAAATTTATTTTAATTTGATTGCCCGAAATTGACTGTGCAGCTACACCCTGATGACCTTTTTTTTCTTAGAATTTAATGTGGACTCCGAATCTGCTAACGATGTCGCTAAAATTCGATCCATACAAATTGACCCACCCTAATGCACGTACATGAACTTTAGCGCGAGCACGTACGTGCACATGTATGTAAGTATCATAGTTCACAGACAGTAGTGCATGCATACGTGTGTACGTACATAATTAGCTGGAATATCAATGTTTGCAATTTCACTGCTGCTTTGATGATTGATTCAATCGAGATCAAAGCAAATATGAATACGAGTACACTCTCCATTTCTTATAAACATAAACGATAAACAGCAAATGTGGTTGCAAAATGTTGTAGCGTAATTCTGAAAATGTGGCCCATATATGTGCATGTGTGCATGCGTACAGTAGTGTGAATAATTTAAGCAACTTTTTCGCATAGCTAAAGACTGGTTCTCAGTGAATTTTATTGGGTCAGTTGTTCAGCTGAGGCTATTTTAAAAGTTCGCTAACATTTTTCGTTTATATTTTTACATTTTTTTAAACTGCTGTATTTTTTATCTACTCCCTTTTTAGTTTCTTCAATTTTTACATAATACTTTGTTACAATTTGATTTTTGATGATTTGCTTTGTGATATTTGCCTTCCACTTCCTTCCTACGGTTCAAAATTACTCTAAAAATTATACTTCCATTTGACTGATACTTTGTTCTATCACTTTTTTGATCCAAATTTGGTTCTTTTTCGGCCCAAAACACATTCAGTTAAAAGCAAAAAAAAAAAAATATACATATATGCAATAAAAGAACATTACTAATAAAGAAAGCCTAAAATATAGCCGTAGATGCAGATATGATGACTTATCGTGAGCATCTCTAGCAAGTTTTGCGAGTCTTTTTGCGCCCGCTATGGTGTGCTAGGGTCCAGAAATCGTAGATATAGGATCGAATCGCATTTATAGCTCAATTTAGTTTACTCTCGGAATATTTCTTATCTATTTAGTATAAAATATATTTCCCTCATAAGTGTTTTGGTGGGGTCTCTTTCTTCTTCCTGAATAGAAAAAAATTATTGAGTTGACTTTCAGTAATTTATTTATAAGAGTACATAAATCCAGCAGATCTTTATTTAAAGTTTAAATCTATTTTATCCCAGTAGAATGTGGAGGTTTTCCTGCAATTTTTCTTTTTAAAAGGTTTTGAAGGGTATTTCCTTTTCGAAATCTGTACTGACCCGTTTTTTTGAAAAAAAAAAAAATTTTGTTCGGTAATTTTTTTTTTTAATTTCATTTATCATTTTATCATTAACTAAATATCCGAGTTTTGTTATTGCTGATTTATGATTGTATGAAGAGCTTGCCCGCATATCTGCGTGACTGCCCTTTATTCACCTCATTTGTTCGGCCAAACGAGCGCATAGCGCACGCGTTGCCAACTACTTGCCACAAATGTTTAACATTGCCAATTTTAATGCCGATTTAACGCGCCTGACTCAAAGTCTGTTATGTAAAGGTTAAATTAGAGGTGCTATACCATAACGCCATAACCATAACTGTGGCCTTAATCATAACGCCATTTGATGTCTTCCATTAATGGTGCCATAACCGTAAACAGCCGATATTTGCATACGTAGTCATTTAATTATTCATTTCGAAAGTATGTACATAAAATAAATAAAAAAAGAAAAGATGCCAACATAAGCATTTTATGCCAAAAGGAGGAAATTAAATATAGAAGACGATGACGTGTCCATCTTCTCTAACATGGCTTGATTTGTGATACAAACACAGGCAGCTTCGCATCAAGTCATATCTAAAAAATGTAGGAAATAATTAAAAACAATGACCATGAAAAGAAGAGCAGGTGAAAATTGCAAATTAAAATTCACCGAAACAAATTGAAGTTAACGCGGAAACTAAAATCACATTAAACGTAACAAATCGGAAATCAGTTGTTTATGGTTATGGTGAAAAAACAAATTTCAATTGATATCTCTGGTTACGGTTACAGTTATGGGAATTATGGTATGGAGTAACTAATCGAATCACTGGTTGGTTGTAACAATTGATTTGTATGGTTATGGATATGGCGCCATTATGCATTTTAAACTGTCAATCAGATTCATCAGATTACTAACTTCAAAAATGCTCCCTAAATATACGAAATTACCCCTCAATTTTTGCTGCATACTTGAAGACGTAGTAAAGTGGTGCGCAAGGATGATAGATACCAGGTTTGCTCGATAGGTATAGTGAAAAAAAAAAAAATCTTTTCACCAAGAGTGGTGCGTATATTCGATGCAGTGCGATCCAATAGCGGTAAAGAAATTATCAAAAATTGCGAACCTTGTTTTTGCATCAAATCAACTTGTATTATTCTATTACCGCACCAATAACAAACCTCTTCGCATATCACTTGACCTGAGTACAATAATAAGTGTGAAACCTAAATAGTCTATATATTTGACAAAACCCTTTTTTAATTAATTCCGTAGCGCACCGCTAGTTTGCTTCAAAATCGACTGCAAAATTCCTACTAAAGCCTCGGATAAACAGCAAAGCGAGTTGATTTAAAAGCCGCTTTAATTAATTTTATATACACAGCGAAATATAATTTGAATCTCTTCGAATTTGAGGGGAAAAAATATATTTTCCATGTGTTATACAATATAACATATTCATGCATTTCTACACTCATGTAGAGTCAAATAGGTGTGCGAGATTTTGAGCTGTGTCGTCGGCTATTGTACTTTCATTTATTTATGAATCCGACCCAAAATTTATCAAAGGCATCTTTACTGGAGACGATACGTGGACTTAAGAGTATGGCCCGCAATCCTGACATCAGGCGAGTGAGTGGAAAGATCAATGAATGAATAAAGACCAAAAAAATCGTATCTCCAGTCAAAAAAGTAAGCGATGTTCACGGTTCTTATGGATTATCCCGTGAACGGATTGTACACCACGAATTGTTGCCAGAAGATCATACAATTAATAAGGACTATAATTTGGACGTTATGACACGTTTATGTGACGTAATTCGCCAAAAAGGAATGAATTTGTGAGCAAACAACTCGTGGAGTTTACACCGTCGCAAAGGGCCAATTTTATCCGTGCATTTTTGACCAAGAACGAAACGAAAACCTTCCAAGAGCCATCGAATTCATCTGGTATAGCTCCCTGAGACTTTTTTCTGTTTCATCGAGTGAAAAAACTACGGGAATGCGTTTTAACCGCCGAAAAGAAGTTAGTGTGTATAGCGCGTTCAGGCCAATTTATGGTGTTCAGCGATGAGGCCCAACTTTGGCTCATTGGCTACGTCCATAAGTAAAATTGCCATATTTGGGCTAAATAGCAACCCAAAGCCTTTCATAAACAATCATTACATGCATTGCAAATAATCATTTGGTGCGGCCTATGGACTGGAGGAATCATTGGCCAATATTTCTTCAAAGACGAGGCTGACGCCAATGTAACAGTGAATGGCACTTTTTGATTCCGAAAATTGAAGCTCGTGATCTCCACAACATTTGGTACTAACAAGATGGCGCTACTTGTCATACAGCCCGTGAAACAATCGATTTACTAAGTCATCACTTCGGTCACCAATTTATCTCTTGTCTGTCTCTCTTGCCACGGACCAGTGGATTGGCCACCAAGCTCGTGTGATATCACACCTTTGGACTTATATTTGTTTGGGTTTGTAAAGTCTAAATGCTCTGTGGATAAACCAGCTTCGATTCAGGCATCGGAAGCCAACACTGCTAAAGTTATTCATGAGAGACCGACCGAAGTCCTCCAGCGAGTCATTCAAAATTGGTGTTTACGGATAGCCGAATTACGGCGCGGCCAACATTTGAGAGGGATTATCTTTATCTTCCTCAAAACCAAAACCTTATTCTTTCCATCCTTACTCCGCACAATAGACACATTATTTGCATTGTGGCTGCTAAAATAAGCATTGCATCAGTGGTACCAGCAAGAGGAAGCTGGCGACCGCGGTAATAGCGCAGACATACGAAATTTAGCGAAGTTCTCAACCAGCTGTGCGATTCTTCTGCCAAATTTTTTTAAAAATATGTATAAGCAAATGTTATGAATGGTTCTATTGTTTTATTTAAATTTAAAGTCCGATACCTCTAAATTGATCACCCTTTACACTTGTACTTATAAATAAAAATGAAAGAATTACCATCCATGACCCAGCTAAAAGTGAAGCTTAGATTTTTCACAATACTGTACTTATATAAACGCAATTCGCACTTCACTTGAATTTAAAATTTTTTATTATCTCTTCAATCTGCTTTATTTAACAGCATTGCAGTTTGCACCAGACCATTGACATACATACATATTAGGGCATTATTCTGGCATCAGTAGTATTATTTTTCCATTAATGTTATGGGCAAAGGTAAGTACAAATAACTCTGCGAATGAATTTGGAGGCAACATTTTACGCAAACATTTTAATATTATTTATGAATTGTTAAAATAATTTTATAACTTTTTTTATTGTAATGCCCACAATGTTAACAGTCAAATATGTATTAAGGTAATGAAATCATTTTGGACGGCTCTCTAAATTCAATAAGAAGGGATGGTTTTTATTTAAAGAAATGCAAATAACTGGAATATTTTAGGATGTCAAAACATTTTCATGACAAACTGTGTGCAGACTCTGTTGAAATCCGAAGAGTGGGAGAGTGCGGGAGTTTGGCAGCTTTGTGGTTGTAGATATGAAGATTCCCTCTAGTTTCTTCAAACTTCAAGTTGTGAGATTCATAATTTTAGCAATACGTGGAACGCCAGCACCGGTTTGCGCAGATCATTACTTCTCGAAGTTAGCAAAGTATGAAAGCTAATGTCGCATATGTAGTAAGTGTCCTTCTTAGGACGCCGTCTTATTCCTCTAAGGGTGGTTAAATTTCAAGGGCCGACATTGAATGTGAACCCCACCTAAATGTCAAGGACACCGTTGGACTTCTTTCTTTGGGGTTATTTGAAAGAAAAGGTGTACGTCGATAAGCCAGCAACAATTCAAGAGCTAAAGGATGAGATAATTCGATTTTTGGACCATCGGATGGAGGTGTGCCGCCGAGGCCGTGGCTGCCATTTGGCCGATATTTTGTTTAATACTTAATTGAACTATACCAATATTATCATAATAAAGAGAAATAACAATAATTTCCTAAAAAAGTTATATTTTATTCAAAATCAATACCGGCCCTTGAAACTTAACCACCCTTTATATGGTGCGAAGACATTTTTAAACCAACCTCACCGCCAACAAAAAAAAAAAATTGTCGCAAATGTTGTTCTAATTTTGGAGGCAGGTAACAGAGTATATTTTACTAGTTTGGTTTTTTGTGTCTCCAAAGCAGTTGTATCCTTTTAGCGACAGCTTCAAAGCCCTTCTTTGATTAATTCAGTCTAAATTTGAAGTTAATTCAATTCAAAAATACTTATATTTTATAGAGCACTCTTTATTGAAAACCCTTATAAAAATAAGCGCCAAAGTTTTGTAATATTACCTGCAAAAAACAGATTCTGGAATATATTTTTTTAAATGACTGTTTGATGTGCCGGTAATTATTTTAATTAGCGAAGCTTTCAACATTTGCAAAGCAAACACGTTGAAAGTTACAGATTTATTTGATTAATGAACAATTCTGAACGCATCAAGCATACAGACATACAGACATGCATCCCACTCGGGAATTTCGTACCAAACTACTGGAAGAACTAACCTTTATTTCGGTTTCAGAATCACGCAGACGCCATACTGGGCTCAAAGAAATACTAACAAATGAATATGTTTTTTTTTTATAATATTATATACAAAGAATCATCGATATTTTTACTAAATAAACAGAATTCATAAGAAAATTGTGTTTCTTTTTAAAAAATATTTACAACTACACAGTGTTTGGTTTGTGTTTTGATAGTCGAGTCAACATAATTGGGGTCTACTAAATTTAATTCGCGTGAAAATTTACTCAGGGTCGTTGAGGGCTCATTTAGAAAGAACCTTACATCACACGATAAAGTGATCTGATTTTCATGATTTTCAAGCATAACTAAGTAAATAATGTCAGTGCTACCTCCTGCTAGTCCTCCTACATACTCAAGGACATTATTATATAGGACATTTCTGACAGATGTCTTATACTCATCATACACACCTGTAATATTATAAGAATATTGTAATTCGGCCGCCGTAGCCGAATGGGTTGGTGCGTGATTACCATTCGGAATTCACAGAGAGGTCGTTGGTTCGAATCTCGTATTTCTGCCATGAAAAAGCTCCTCATAAAAAAAAATATCTGCCGTTCGGAGTCTGCTTGAAACTGTAGGTCCCTCCATTTGTGGAACAACATCCAAGACGCACACCACAAATAGGAAGAGGAGCCCGGACACAAGTGACAGAAGTGTACGCGCCAATTATTTATTTTTATTTTATTGTAATTGAATGGACTCAACAGATAGCCCAACCTAACGAAACATCAATTCCAAACATTACCACTCTATTACCTGGCAAAATTTAAACAACTGAAAAAACAAAAATAATAATAAAACATAATAATAATGGGAATTTGTATCAAGAATTGAGAAGGTCATGGTGAAAACGAATTATAAATAATTAGAAATTTCAATTTTTTAAGGGGCAGAGGTCCGAAAAAATGATAATTCTCAATAATTTGTTTTGCCAGTCATTTGCTTTATTTTACAAAAATTAAAAACATAGCATTAATACATCATGTTTCGACTTGATCTTAGCAAACCTTCAAAAGAAAAACTTAATAATGTGAAAGTTATCGCTGTTTGTGTGGAGCCCGTTTCTGCGGTGATCATCACAAGTCCTTGCAGATTCATCTGAAATCAATCGGACAAGAGAAATTAGTTTTATTAATAGATAATCGTGTGCCTGATCGAAGCTTTTTTTTTCAAAATTGACAATATGGCGACCTCAGGAAATATTTTTCAGATTTTCGAAAAAAAAACCAAAATTTAATTGTTAAAAAATAAGCGAAATTTTTGAAAAAAATCATTCGATCAAGCATGAGCTTTTTATGGTTTTACAGTATAAATTTTATTGAAATCTACCATAGTTTTGGGAAAATCCCATTTCAAGTTTTGCTATAGATTTATGTAGACTTATACGAATTATTTTATTACTTACACTGTGTCATTTATTCCTGGGCCATATAATAGTTTTTCAGCCGACATAGCAGCTTCCACAATATCGACTTGCTGTTGCCTATGTAGCTTTCTATCGTCTCGAGTGTTATCGTTAGCGCGCTTATCTGCCACTTTCATACGTGCAGCATCCAGCTATTTGCTCTCGAACGCTCCGGAGCGCCCGAGCACCCTTTGTTAATTGTTGAATAACTCGAAAAGTATTTGAGGGATTCACTTAAAATGTTCATACAATATTTTTAAGATATTATGCTTTAAGAAAATGCAAAAAAACAAATCCCATTTTCTGAAAATTTTGACTACTCCTATCCCTTTAAGTTTTTTTATTTTACACAAGTACTTTTAAAACTTGTTCCTTCTTGCGAAATTCTAACCTCCATTCGTTGAGCTCGGAGTTTACCAACGGGTACGGCTGGATAGCTAAAAAGCCATACTAGTTTTTAGAGTAATTTGCAGAATAGTTTCCATACAAAATTTGTAAAAATAAGTAGGAAACTCTCAGCGAAAATTCGTAACCTTAGAGCTTTAAACAGAAACACTTTTTAACTGCCTTGTTTCAAATTTTATTGATGATTTTTATTAAATGACATAACCTTCAACTAAAAAACAAAAACCGGACCCTTGAATTGACAATTCGAAGAAAGTGGACGCAAAATCAAAAAAACCAAGGTATTTTTTTAAAACAATTTTTAAAATCGAATGTCTTCAAGCACAGTTAAGTTTTGCACTCAAGTCTTATAACCAAATTAAATATAAATATAAATAAACTAACAATAATGACATTTCCCTTTATCGCTATATTTAAAAGTAGTCCAGAGTAAAATTGTAACAGAATGGGCTTTAAAATTGAAGGAGTTGTCATACTTACAAAAAAGTAAGAATATAAGAAAATTAGCTAAAACCTTAAATATATTATATATAAAGACACATCTTAATATTTATTGAAAATTGTTTTTTGCGTTGCCTATTTTATTTAGGTCAGTATGCGCATAAAGATTTCAAAATTGATGGTACAAAAAAAAATGTTCAAATACCGATATTTCGAAAATAAAAGCCAATCTGATAAAACTCGTTACGCCATTGAATTTAGAAACCTTTTCAGAAAACCTCACAAGAAAAAGTCTCTCGGAGTAAAATCTTAACAGCTTGACAGTCAACTCACGTCATGAATACTAAAGTATTGAGAAGTGTATAAGGATCGATGAGAGCAAGAATATCCTATCCCACCCTCCTAACCATTCCAACACCACCTCTCCCCGCCCTCTCCCCGCATCCCATCGGTCTTCCTCTCACACCTCACCTCCTTCATAATGGTACCACAAAGGACGAAACCGTTTTTTCTTCGGCCAAGTGTGCTTTCTTCTTTGAGCAACCATATGTACCTAACCTCAGAACATTCTATTAATGAATCTACTTGAAAATAATTGCATTTCGATTAACTGAATATGTACAGGCTGACTTTTTTGTGGTATCTCCTTACAAAGGTAGTCAGTTAAGGGCGTATAACGCAGTCGAAGTATCAGTGAAACGATACTTGTTTTGCTCACAGGCCACTGTCTTATAGGTCGACCTGCTCAAACAGTGTACGCACCACATTTCGATTATTGCAGAAGCTGCAGGAATGAGGAATAGGAAGAGCCCGTTAGCCCCCTTCTCTGTTACTGTTCCGCATGCCATGCCACTAGGTTGGAATACTTTGGCTCGCTCATCGTTCTTGAATGATACTGATGACCTTAGGGATATAAGTGCCAGCCCGATCAATAAGTTTCCACCTTAAAATAAACTAACGAGGAGTAGCAGGTAAACATCTACTGGATCGGCAACGGTCTAAGAGAGTTGGTTTGGTGAATGACTGCCACTTCTACCTTCCATGTTTCAACAGAGCAATTAGTTGAAGCGATTAAGCTATGAATTGCATCAAAATTTTTAATAATAATAATATTTCATATAAAAGCAAACCAAGTTATTTTGGGTTTATAATTTGCATTACTTATATAAACGCTTTTTAATATAATATTACAGTTACAATATTACCATTTATTTAACATAGTGTAAGCTACTCATTTTTGTCACCTTTTTTCTAGGCTAATTAATTTGTAGTCTTCTCAGAACCACTTGAAGTAGTGTGCTCTTGTTCGGTTAATCGATTCTTGTGAGTCACAGCAAACTTTTCCACTATTATTTTCGGTCGCAGTTTGATAAAACCCCACGAATTAATACTAGTAGAGCATCTCTTACAGTAAGCTTTTGCCCACAAGCCAGGAAGTATTCATTGTGTGATAAATACAATAATTTAAACATTTATTCAATTAAACTATCTCTGTGAGTGCCTAAGGCTGGGTGCTCTACGACATAGAATGCTAGGGGAATTATCGATGATTACCTTGAAAGAAATTGCAAAAAAGAAAATAGACAACATAGGCAGTTTCACAGTCTCTACAAGTGGTGTATCAAATGGCATCTTTGTGTTAATTTGGTCTCAGACAACACCGCACACGCAGCTGAAAACACTTCGATTTCATTTGGGAAAATTTCGGTGTGATAAAGTGGGAGAAAAACTTAACTGAGGAACGTATTCCATTAGTTTATGATAAATATATTGGGATGATACAACAAATTATAGAAAAGGTTTTTTTAATAGCGGTCGCCACATGCCAGGCAATGGCAAGCCTCCGAGTACATTTCTGCCATGAAAAAGCGCCTCATAAAAACCATCTGCCGGAACTTTCGCAGTCAATATAATAGAAGCATTGTTTTACGAAAAAAACTGAGATTGTTTCGGTAATATACGAAAAAATCATCCAATAATATAAAACTTCGTTGCCGTCTGAACAACGACTGATTGGACGAGTGGGTGCATATGTGTGAAATGATCGCGCAGTACATGGCTGCCGAATCTCCCAAGTGACGTGGCAGCCAAAGTTCAACTCACTTCTTTTCACCATAGCTAAATAGCAAACCTGTTAATCTATCACCCTTGTGTTATTCAAAACTTAAAAGCAGGCAACTGCCAAGGATGATAGATACCAGGTTTGCTCGTTAGGTATGGTGTAAAAAACCTTTTAGGGGAACTTTGGATTCTACGTCATTCGTTTTGTGCTTCACAAAATTTAGCTTTAGCTTAGTGACACACACAACGAATGACTTCGGTATATCTATCACACTTCTAAAAATCTTTTCACCAGAGCTGCTATTTCTCCTTGCAGTCTTATAACAAAATGCAACTCGTCGTTGTGTAGGCCAGTAAAAGAAATTAAAATAAGTGTTGGTCCATTTATTAACATTTTCTTTATTATAGACCCGATAACATTTTTTTTTTGTTTGGAGGTCTATGGTAATTGCATTCTTTCGCAGCAGACGGAGCTGCTCTCCTCTCACTTCTCATAAGCCGAAAACACTTCTCATACTCCTTCGCCAGTAGTTTCCTTTCGGGTTTCGTGTTTCAAAAGAAATTGATTATTAAAAAATATTTTCATTGAAAATTTTTTTCTTTATTTTTTCGCTATTTGGTTTTATTGCCATTTAATCTCGTTTTTGTTATTTCCTTTTCTCCCTCAGGAAACAAACTTCACAGGTTTGTATAGAAAATCAGAAACAAATTTATTGATAGATAAGTACAAGGTGGCGCAAAATTAATCACCCTATGGAAAGATTTATAATTTTGGCGTCGTACGGCAATAATATTTGACACTTGTAACCTAGAGAGCTACCATATACAAACAGAGAAGATCAAAATAAAGATGTTCATCACTTAAAATCAGTTTTTATTTAAATTTAAGATCAGTTTTTATTTTTATTTAAAAAAGTTATTCATAAACTATTTGGATGCTTAATTTTTTAATTAAGAATTTAAACTGCTGTGGGGTAACTTGGGTTGCAATTAAGGCTTAAATTGCTGAAATGTTTTTAAATTTCAATTAAACTAAAAACTTAAATCAGGAGATCTTACTGGACACCTCAACCCACACGGAACCCCTACTCAATTTTATAAAGCGATACAAGGTTATCTTCCCGTGGAACAGTAACCCAACATGGACAAATGGTGGCTCACAAAAATGGTACACAGATGGTTCCAAAACGCTCCAAGGAGTAGAAGCAGGAATAGTGTCCTAGAGCACACAAATCCCTAACACTAAGTACAGATACCTTAATTTTCCATGCGAAATTCTTCGCCATAATGGAAACAGTGGAAATCATATCCAAAAGAGGGTTCGAAAAAGTCAAAATTTAAATACTTTCGGACAGCCAATCGGTTCTCAAAGCCTTGAATAGTTTCACATATAAATCAAAAGTCCTAATAGAGTGTAACAATGCACTCAACAAACTGGCCACTCATAATCAGGTCTCACTGATTCGGGTACCAGGACATGAGGGACACGAAGGAAACGAGAAGGCAGACTTTTATGCCAAAAAAGGGGCAGAAGGGCTATTTATTGGGCCAACCCCATTTTTCGGCTTTAACAAAAATAATATAAAACAGGAAACCAAAAAATGGATCCAAACTAAAATCAGGGAACAGTGGAACTGTACAACCGGCCTTAGTCACTCCAAAAAGTTTTTGAACTTCAATGCCAACAGAGCAAAATCTGCTCTAACCCTAGATAAAAATGCCTCAGATTACTCTGTGGAGCACTTACAGGTCACTTTGCCTGTAGTAAACACTTTAACACAATAAGGCCATCTAGTACAAGATCATGCAGGTTCTGCTGTGATTAAGAGGAGTCTATGAAACACTTAATCACCAACAGTAAGGCATTAGATCATAGAAGACACAGAATCGTGGGCTCGTACCTACTAGAGGAGGAAGACGTACAATTGCTCCCTCCTAAAGAGCTGCTTCGATTCCTCTGTATACTAAATAATTATAATTAAGTAAGTAGGGGCGTACAATAGATCAACCTGATCGCAATGCATAAAGGCCTTAGTCTAACCCGTACAACCATTAACATTACCAAATTTCAATTAGGTGCTTGTCTGAACATAGCTTTAGTAATTAGTATGTTCGTTCTTATTATATTAGTTATAGAGTTTAGTATATTAGTTTTTTTTTACATTGAATTCGAATAAACATATTTCTTACAAGTTTTGCTTTTTGATCAGTTTCTGTAATCAATTCATTGATAATACCCTTTTGCCATCTAGTCCGCAAATTTTTATACCGGATCCATCAAAATCAATTGGTTTTTCAGTAAAATATTTGGAGAAGACACTTTCAACCAAATTTTTTGTTTGTTAAAAAGTATGGTAGTGAACGGTGGTGCAATGTCGGGTGAGTATTGTGAGTGGGTGAGGCAGTACCACCCACCCCAATCTATAATATTAATTTTTTCTAGCGTTTTTGTGGCGCAGTGCGGTTTTGCCTCATCGTGGCATACAGATTTCCTATTGATAATCGTTGGATAATTTTCAATTAATGATTGACTTACTCGATCTAATTGTTCGTAGTAAAGGTCTGCATTGACATTTTCTCCAGGCTCAAGCGCTTCAGCATGGACGATACCACGAATACCCCACCAAACAAATATCCCCACAAAAGCGCCTTTTTCGGGTGTAAACCTGACTTAGCAGTCCTTCGTGGCGGTTCATTCGGAGAGAGTCGTTCCTTTTGCATTTTGGACTATCATACAGAACCCAATTTTCAACTGCAGGGATCAGGAAATCAAAAAACCGTGCTGTATTATATCGTTAGAGCACTGAGTTGCATGTCGTGGATCGGTCAGCTCTGTTTTCTTCAGCCAAATTATGCGGAACGCAAAAACCTGCTCTGTTTGTTTTAGCACTTTATTGAAAATGTTCTTAGATGGTCAACCAAGGTTGTGTAAGAGTATTTGACAGTTCGAAGATTGCCTGATAAGGATTTGCTTAATACGTGGAATCGTGAGTCAAAATTATTGATTGATTGATTGATCCTATTGAAACTAGGAAACCAACTTTGGCATTTAATAACACCTAAGTCACTTGGGTGAACATCGCAAATGGTTTTGGTAGCAACTGTTGCATTACTACCCTTGTAAAAGTCCAAAAACATGCAATGGCGGATATAAATCTCTTCTGGTATTTGGCCAGCCATTTCACTCGAACTGGCGAAAGAAAATTTAAGGTTTAGGTTTTCAGCCTAAGTGAAATGTTTCTGGCACGACTTACAACTACGCAATCAACCCATAAACGGTAAAGAGACACAGCAACGACATTACTTTTCTGTCCCTCTAATATTTAAAGGCCGCCGTGGCTGAATGGGTGCGGGTGCGTGAATACCATTCGAGAGTATGTACGTAGGCTCGTATCTCCGTGCATGAAACAACAAAATGATTGAAAAGGTTTTTTTCTAAAACCAGTCGCCCCTCGGCAAACAGTGGCAAACCTCCGAGTTTATTTCTGCCATGGAAAAGCTCCTCATAAAAATTATTCTCCGTTTGGATCGGTTTGGAACTGTAGCTGCCTCCATTTGTGGAACAACATCAAGACGCACGCCACAAATAGGAGGAGGAGCTCAGCCAAGTAATTAACAGGAGTATACGCCCCAATTATTTGTTTATTTATTTAAAGCGTTATTTGTTAATTTATTTAAAAAGTTGGTTGAACTCCCTACAGGGTTATGTTGGATATAAATATGCATGTTCACATATAATAAAGGGTATTTCAAAAGACACGTTGTTTTGAAATAAAACATTAAAAAGTTTAGATTCTTTTAGATTTCGGTATTTTTGTTTCAAAATACGGCGCTTAACACTTGTATGTAAAAAATTGCCTTTAAAAGTCTACCACGAGCACTTTCACAGGTAGAATCGGCCACACAGTCGATACATGAATGCTTAATTGTTGAGAATGTCGAGATATCGATGTTGAAAGTTATTCAGCAACACTTTGCGCTACACCAGCAAAATTCTCAACAGAGGGTTCAGTTTTTGGTGTGCCAGTCCGTTTTGTATTCTATTCTATCCTCGATAGAACCAGTTTCTTGAAAATTTTTCACCAACCTTCGAATTATCGACTCATTCGAATGATTATTTCCGCCAAAAATATCACGAACTTTGCGATATTCTGCACTTAAAGATCGACTATTTTTCTACTAAATTTGAATAATTTTAACGCGTTGTTCTATCGTCACTTTTGAGAGACCCTTTATATTCGGGAACAGTAGATATGCAGGCATATACATATATAAGTGACTATTTAGATCAACTGAGCCGGCACTGAAAGTGAGACCTTCAAAGTGGTTTACAAGTTTGGTGGCGATAGATCAAACTACCTCAACATTTTTTCGCTTGCATTTATAAAAATGAGAAATCGCTTAATAAAAAAATTTTACCTTAAATTTTGATTTAAAAACTTCACAGAAATGCAGCACTCAGTAGCTTTTGGCATCATTTGCCTACAAATTTTGTTTTGCGGCGCGTGCTTAGCTGGTTATTTGGAGCAAAAGTATCCGGCGTCAGTGGTGGAAGATACCACCCTAGATATGGTTGGTTACAAATGCAAAATATTAAGTGTACATACGTGGGGTATTCCACAGTAGCCAAAGTAGGACTTTTGGAATAGAACATTTTCGGGAAGCTTCCGCTATTTGGCATATTTTGCATTCAAAAAGTAAATCTTTTTTCTGACTGCAAGCGAAACTATAGCAATTAAACTGATAGTGTGTGAATGTGTGTGTGCGCCAGCGATTAAAAATAAATTAGCATTGAACAGTGAATCAAATGAAATGAAATGTTTCAATTGGTGAATCAATTATGTGCGCACGTGTTGATGAGTGTTTATCACGCACATAGTTGAGTTTGTGAGTGGTGAATGGTTTAGAGACGGTCGTGAGTTATACGAGTAAATGAGGAGGCTTATGTTGGTCAATCTAAATTCGTGATGACAATAAACTCTATGAAAACATTGCGTGAAGTCATTAAAAATCAGGCAAAGGGTTCTTCGAATTTAAAATAATGGAAATTACAGATTTTCAAAACGCAGTTAGATGCAACATTTGGACCCCCGAAGGGTGTGCGCGCCATGTGATCCGTAGAAGTTGCCTGACTACCACAATTTGCTCAGTAGCCAACATTCGAAGAGTATCATAAAAGTGGCCAAAAGAGACAAAAAGTGACTTTATAAAATTGTGATTTGTAATGAAAATGTTTTGTGTTTCGAATATTATTCAGAATTCAAGCGTCAGTGTGCAAAGTAGAAGCTGCGAGGCGAGTTAATCCTTGAAAAATGGAGTTTCTCCGAGTTGCTGATTTTACAGAAAATGCTAACATCCAAAAGTTGTGTTTACTTTAGGACACACTTTATTTTCGAAACTCATTTTAAACTTATTAAAAATATTTATGAGAAAGAGAGACACTCGAGAATGAAATTCTACTCGTATGACTTCTACTCGCACAGCAGCCAGGCTACAACCAAACTACTACCAAACCTGAGTTATCTTTTGATTGTTCCCAGAAAGAGAAAACGTTGCGAGAAAATTTTCCTTTGAAGTTACTATACTGTCCTCGAATATTTTTAAACATAAATATGCTATTGTACAAGATGGTGTAAAATTAATCATGGACATTTTTTAATTTTTTTTTAAACTTTTTTACTGCATAAAAAAATTATTTTGAGTGATTTTAATCTTAATTTTTTACTTTTTACTAAATAACTTAACTAAATAACTCTTATTTTTTTACTTTTTACTAAATAACTTAACTTTTTTATTACAAAAAAAAGCAACAAAAAACAAATAAATAACTTAACTTTTTCATTAAATAAAACAAAAATATTTTCAGTAATGTAAATCTTCATTTTTTTACTTTTTTACTAAATTACTTAACTTTTTAATAAATAAAAAAAGTAATTTTGAGTGATGAAAATCTTAATATTTTATTTTTTACTAAATAACTTAACTTTTCCACTAAAAAAAAAAGTTTTTGAGTGATTTAAATTTCAATTTTTTACTTTTTACTAAAAACTAAACATTTTTATTACAAAAAAAAACAAAAAACAAATAAAAAACTAAACTTTTTCATTAAATTGAAAACAAAATATTTTGAGTGGTGAAAACCTTATTTTTTTTAATTTTTTACTAAATAACTTCACTTTTCCACTAAATCAAAAAATATATTTTGAGTGACGAAAATTTTAATTTTTTTACTTTTTTACTAATTAAAAAAAATTATTTTAGGTGATGGAAATCTTAATTTTTTGCCTTTTTACTAAATAAAAAAAATCATTTTTAATTGACGGAAGTCTTAATTTTTTTACTTTTTTATCAAATAACATAACTCTTTTATTAAATAAAACATTTTTTGGAATAATAGGAAATCTTTATTTTGACCTTTACGCGCTCTATTGCCTGTCTGTTTGTGTACTGCAGCTGTCTACTTCACACTTGTCAAATATAATTGCCGTACGACGCCATTTGCACAAATAATGAATAATCCGAAAAGGTGATTAAATTTGTGCCACCTTGTATATATGTGATATAACAGGAAAAGTTGTTGCATGCAATTTTTTTATATACAAAAATATGTATTGAAATAGTGAAGAAAAATGTCGTACATTTGATATATGGAAAAAATGCGCAACACCGTCGGGAGAAAAAAATTATCAAAAATTACCGAGAATTTCCAGCCACTTTAAACTTGCACTTTATTGGACTAAAATTTAATGGACTATAAACTGCACACTCCATTTTTCTTTTAATTCTGATTACAAATTTTAAACTGTTTATGAAAATTTGTTGATTTTTTATAAATCTTGGACAAAGTTGTTTCCTTCTTTTGTTTCTAATTTAAAATGTTGAGCTTCTTATGAAAATTTGTAGACAAAAATAATTAAAATTAAAAAAATATACTCATAAATAGTAAAAACTTGTAAATATGTGGTGGTGCATTAATTTTGCAACGGAATATTTAAAAATACGTATTCGTGAGTTAAAGACTCGTTTTGCGAATAACAAATCAGGTACTGAGTAATTGGGAATAAACAATGAATGCGCAACAGTGCAAATCATTACTGGTTTGAGCAGCAGATTGATTATAATTTTGTGCTGTTTTTTGCGGGCTTCAACTGTGTACTTATTGTCTACTTTTATTTATATGCCATGCTTTGGCTATCTGTTGCAAAGCACGAGTGCATAATAATGACAAATGTATTTGGTGAAGTTTTCCGCTGGATGATTTTAATGCGCGATATCTCATGAATTATACGTCGCATCTGATTACACTTAACGGCGGTTTAAAGGTGACAGTTTGCCTCAAACAGAGTTCTTCAACAGTTTTGTATTTCCTGAGGTCAGTTATGTGCTATAGGGTTTGAAAGTGGAGCTACAAAGGATGAAGTTCGATCAATACTGCAGTACCACTACGACAAAGGTGAAAAGACGTCGCAAGAGGTCACAAAAAAAAAAACATTTTTGCTGCTTATGAACCTAACTCAGTATGAAATGAAATAACAAATTTTTTTATCCAAATTGGAAAATCTTTATCATGCTAATTTAGTCGTGGAAATGAAGAGAAAGCACTAGAAAATCACTTTCGATTTTTTTCATAACTTTTTTACTAACAAATAAGTTAAAAAAAAGATTTTTAGTGATGAAAATCTTTATTTGATATTTACGCGTACCATTAATTCACAAGTGTCAAATATGATTGATATAACTTTTGGAAATGATTAATTTTGCGCCACCTTGTACTATTTTTTTCATGAAGAAAAGCCTACTTAATTCACTTAAAAACTATAATGAGATAGTAAAAACGGAGATTTGCAAAAATTATAAAACTTCTGATAGGGTGATTCATTTTGCGCCACCTTGTACTATTTTTTACATGAAGAAATAAGTACAATACATAATTTATTTAAAGACTAAAATGAGATAGTAGAAACGAATATTTGCATAAATTGTAAATCTTAAGATAGGGTGATTAATTTTGCGCCGCCTTGTATGCTCGAATTATTCGCGAAAAATCAAGCCTACTTAATTTATTTAAAAACCACTATGAGACAATAAAAACCAAGCAGAGTTTTATTCCTCCATTATCGGTGTTCTACATATGTACATTTATTTACTTCAACTTCCTTTCGACTTTGAATGAACTATGTTTTGGCAGGCGATAGTCAGCCAGTAGTTGTGTAGAACTTAGCCTCTGCCAGTAGCCAAAGCTCAACACATTGAGACACCGATTTAGAATCGTTGCCTACGACAGCAAATGCAAACATTATAAATCTTTCGATAGAGTGATTAATTTTGCGCCATCTTGTATTAAATAGAATTTGTGGTTTTCTTTTCAACAAAAGAAGTGTCCTTTGAAACATTTTTCCGTAAATATCCTTGGAATTTCACAATTAATTATTTTGGAAATAAATTTTGCTCAAATTTTTTTCAATTGTTCTTTTTACAGGCCCTCTGAAGACGGCAAAACATAGAAGTGTGCCTCTAGGTAGTTTTTAATTATTTCATAGCAGGGAAGATTAATCATTTACCACGCATCCTCCCCCACCCGATTTTATTAAACAGCAAGAAGAACGAACAATACAAAACGGGTGTTTTTTGAGGGCTTGAGAACTTAAAATAATAATAAAAAAAAACAGAAATATTACTGGAATGATATTTTTTTATTACAATCTGGTGGATAATTTCATGGCTTTAATTTTTCGAATATGAAATCCGACATATGTCTGTCGCATCTACGAGTTACATGGTCCATTTGATCAGCGAAATTTTTTAGTACTTTTTCCCAAAAATGCGGAATAATAAATCTAAATGAGCTCAATCAGCAAAAAGGTGACGAAGCGATGGTCTTTCGGCTTCAATTCCTTCACCTGCTGTATTTTATAGGCACGTAAGCCAATTTCCTTGTGTACAATTTTCCACGTGTTCTAGGGTCAAAGGACAATAAGTTAATGATGAACTTTGAACTATGAACTTTGCGAAGAGATTTTTGTTTTCTAAGTAAATCTGCACAATTTGAAAGCGTTGTTCTGGCGTTAAACGATTCATGATGACTTGGAAAACTGTACAGAAAGGAAATGTCACTATAGTTAGCCATTCTCAGCTGTCAAACCATACAGGGGTGCACCATCTTTTATGTCGGATGAAAACATTGAATAACTTTGAAAAAAAAAAACTGATTTGTATAAGTGAGGTAGTTTTTTTGGTTTGGTTATTTACAATTTAGTAAAACTATTTTTTTAAACAATATCAATCAAGTGGCCACCTTTATTAGCAATCACAAACTGCGATCTTTTTTCTGCGTTCGTCATCACCTTGTCAAGCATTTCGGGTTTTATAGCGTCGATTTCGATTGTTTCGGTGTAAAGCGATCCATGGTTGCAATTGTACTGAATTGGCATATCGAAAACATGTATGTTGACGTCGATCGGTTGGTAAATGACAAAGTTGTTCAGCGATTACATACCGACATAAAAGATGGCGACCCTGTAGTTATCGGTATCAATAGTTTTCATGCAACGTAAAAAATACGCGATCCTCTTTCTAAGTATGACAGTCGTAGGTGGACCACTGCTTCCGCATCTAGCTTTCTCCATATTTCTCGACCCGCTGCCAATACCCACCAGTTTTGTATGTTCATCTCTTTGAGGTCATCGATAACCCAATATATGTTTGCATATCTTCTTTGTTTCCCCCCTAGTTCGCGATACATAAGAAATATCAAGGATATTTAATGATACATTTTTCAAAGGGCATTATTGTACTCTGGGGAAGACAGGCTAAAAAAAAGTTTGTTCTAAAGCTGAAGACATCCTCTTTTGTTCTTTATTCCTACGAATATTATAGAGGCAACCGCCTTAACCGAATGGGGTAATATGTGACGGGCTCGAAATCCCCATCATAAAACACCAAATGATAGAAAGGGCTTTTTGTGGTAGTGGTCACCCCTCGGCAGGTGATGGCAAACCTGTTTTTCTGTCACGCCAAGAAGTTCGCCGAAGAAAAACCGTCTGCTATTCAACTGTAGGCCCCTCCAAAAATATCCATGTGCTTCGCCCACAGAAAGTGGCCCGTCATCAGTCCAACCAGCCGTCTGCAGTCCCTTCTGCTTAATGACAGGAGGGGTAACATGACAGGTAACATCAGTTTAGTCCATCTGCAGCCTCTCTCAGCCTGCCAAGCTCGCTTGTGGGTTGTAGTAACCCATTTGCTAACCCTGGCTTTGATGACCGAAGAAGGGAGTGGCAAAACGGGCTCTGGGCAAAGAAGTTGACCACTGTTGTGATCAGTGATTTGTTTTTAAAAATTTAATTTTCATACATACTTATACATCCAACAGATAAACTCATATTTATTTATTTATTAAGCCAATGAATACTGGTTTAATATATTCTTATAGGCTATGTGGACATATTTTAAGGCTAATAGACATTATTACGAATTATATTAGTTTCGTTCACAATCAGGTGCAAATGACCAGGCATCATAGTAATTGCAAATTATGATCGTAAATATAGGGGAATCATATAACGTTTGTAACGTAATTTATATCGGCTATAAATAACAGCCAAATGAATAATTCAAATACATTTTTTAATTAAAAATCTTGCCATTAAATATGGAGTACAATTTCATGGAAAATACTTTCATAGCTGGCGTTTCAGCATTACACTTTGTCAACTTGATTTTTCAGTACATTTTCGCGAGCTTCGATATTTATCCACCGATGGCAACTTCCACTTCAGTTTCCAACTACTAAATTATCTCTGGATAATTGGCGGGAACTTAACCTTAGCCGCGATCCACAAATATGTATTAGTAATTCTCTAATAATCAAACCTTACATTAGAATCAAACCGCGTCAATCAAACCGAATCATTGAGGGTGAAAAAACGATTATGTACCCATTTCCAAAGGTCTACGCCAAAATTGTATATGTACTTTCTCAACTTCTACTTAACCTCTACTCAGAAGCAGGCCAAGTGACCTTAGAGCACACTGAGGGTGTTATTAAAATGAATGGCGCTTATGTAAATACCATAAGATACGCCGATGACACAACATTAATATCGGACAGCATAGATGGACTCCAAAGATTGGTCGATAAGAAGACAAGAAAATCAATGTCAACAAGGCAAGATTCATTGCGATCTATCGTAGGAATGTCTACAATAATCCTCGCGCTGATAAGTAGCAATAGGCTGATTTAAAGGGTTAATAAATTTAAAAACCTTTGCTGCTTTATTTATGATAAATGCAGTGATTCAATGCAAATTAAACACAGCATAGAAATGGCAAGAGCTGTTTTTTATAAGTACAGCAGTGTTCTAAGAAACCACAATTTTAATTTAAATCTAAAACTATGATTTGTGAGAGGTTATGTTTTGTCGATGAAAGTTTCTTTTATGAATCGCATAGAAACATTCGAAAAATGGATACTAAATGTGGATTCTGAAAATTCGGTGGTGTGGCCGAATCTACAGGGTCCGGCACTCGAAGTGTCACTAATTAAAAGGGCCATAAATTTAGTTTGGAAAATTACTTTTATCCAATTCAAAGTAAAAAATGTGTGAAAATAATATAAAATTAAGCATCAATTTACCTTTGCGCGATATGACCACCTTTTGCCTTGACTATGGCCTCGAGATGGTCCAAAAACGAATCGCAAGTTGCCCGAATATGACTTGCAGGTATTTTGGCCCACTCGCGGGCAATGGCGAAACTCGAAACTGGTGAATCTTTTAAATTAAATTAAACTTTAAATTAAACCGAATACTTCGGTTCTTGCTCTCCAAAATGGCATAGAGACAATAATCCATCGGATTCCTGTCTGATGATTTTGAAAGCCATTGTGAGGACGTTATAAAGTTCGGAACGTTGTTTTTTAGCCATTCTTGGTTCACTCGAGCTTTGTTTCGAGTCCTATTGAAACGTCCATGGTCTGCAATCGAAATGTTTGTCTGGCCAAGGCTTCAAAGCAACCTCCAGAATAGTTTGCCGATAATATTTCGCTTATTATTTGACGCCAGGCTCGATGAAAGCGATTAGAGAGCGCCCGTCTGCGTTTACAGCGGCCCAAGCCATTACCTGTGGCGGATGGTGACTCATCGATTACTCAAATTCTCGTATGAACGGTCGGTCAAATAAACCCTATGACTTGCTATTGCTTTCGTGTGAGATCATGCGCCTTTTGGATCTTGTAAGGCTTGACTTTGAGATCATTTTTCAGTATGCGGCGGGTGCTACGGTCAGATATTTTCAGTTCTTTCGCTATTTGATTGGCACTTCGTAGGGCATTTCGCTCAAGTCGCTTCATCACTTTTTGAATCATTTCACGTGACGTTGCAGTCTTTTGATGACCACCTCCATGACGTTTGGCGTTGCTACCAGTATCGTTGTAACTAGTAATGGTGCAATAAGCAAAAACTTTGTTTGCTTTAAAGTGCTCGAGCTCACGACCAATCACTAGTTGTGGTTTTCCAGCCAAATATAATGCAAACACGCCATAACGTTTTAAATCCATTACTGATTTACTTTTTTCGCTTTTACTCTCGGTAAAATGCTTCCGAATGTGCATCATCTACTCGAGCGGTCTGAAGTTGGTTGAACTTAGACTACCGGACCCTTTATATACCAGATAAGTTATTGATTTCCTGGCAAAAAATTCAATAATTTTCTAGTAGCTATCAGAGATGTTTGAATCTTAGAACACAACGATTATCAATTCTAGCCAATTGATTCATATTCGATTTCATAATTCAACTCAGTTTCTGTTGTCGTTTACGCCGATCCGATGAGTTCGAGTCAACAGTCTTCTGGGCTGTTATTAATCCACTTGCTTGATTTCTCATTATCGGTGATTATTCGCTGCTCAAGAGAGTAGACCGCATTGAGTTTGAGGCTTTCTGGCAACAATTAAAAAATGGTAGTTTCGGGGTACAACTTTTAAAGAAGTCTGATACCTGAATTGCTCTAGCACAGTGAAGGCTTCTTAAAAAGTGTTCCCTGAAATTGCCATTTTTTAATAGTTGTGTCGCATACATTTCACATCTCCGTAAACTCTAATTGTAATTAATCCAACTAAATAAATATTTATTATAAATAAAATAAAAGATATTATATTTCAAAAAATGTATGTTTAAAAAAAGTGAATTTTTTCCTCCTCGCACACAGGTTGGTTTGACTCGCAAATACCACTATCCCTTGGAGGCCCACTACGTCACCACTCAGGACAAATATATTTTATGTGTCTTTCGCTTACCACGTCCCAAGGCGCGTCCGGTCTTTCTTATGCACGGCCTACTGGATAGCTCGATCACGTGGCTATTGAGTGGACCTTGGAGTGCTTTGGGTGAGTGTCCACCTGAATTTTTAGTAGACTAAGTTTTTCTTATGCTCTGCTTTTTGTATTTATTAATTTTTCTATTTCTACTTCTTCTTATAGGCTACTATCTGTACGATTTGGGCTATGACGTCTGGATGGGCAATGCTCGTGGCAATTTCTATTCACGCAATCACACCTATTATAATGCCAATGTTGATAGATCATTTTGGCGTTTCAGCTGGCATGAAATTGGGATGTATGACTTACCAGCCATGATCGATTATATTCTGCACGAGACAGGCTTTGATAAATTGGCATATTTCGGACACTCACAGGTAAATTAGCTTTCGTTCACTTTCTGAGTTGTTGCTTAGTTTTAGGCTGTTTTATTATACTAATTAGCCATGGTTTGAGATTATTTTAGTCACAGTTTTAGATAGGTTACTGAACTCCATCGTTCGGCAGAGCTATTCGCACTTGTCCAACTGATCAACTTGGGGTTATTTCCCAACTGATTGGCAGTCATTCCCCTCCTCTACAAAAGCTCTCTAACTGAAAGGAGGCCGGTTGGGGAGTTCTGTGCTGGCCTAGTATGCATGCCTTTAAGAATGGTGAACTTTAGGTCAATAGCTCGCATGTAATGATGCAGTAGGTAATTTAAAATAAACTCGAAATGATCAAAATTCCAGAAATAGGCCATCGTAGAACAGATACAAGATCCATTGGCGAAAGATCTAAAAATTGGCAAATTTATAGCTCCAATAATGGGAGCACTGAGCAGAAATATTCTAATGAAAATGTCAGAAAGAATTACCAGTGGGTACTTTCCCAACCAGAAGAGGTCCAGGCAGCAATTTGCCAATTGCCGACGAACAAATGGATTCAAAAAGTTCCTCAGTTACCCTATGGATTTTGCAAACACTATTGGGCCGCACGTTTAGTGAGGCTATGAACTTTAACGTTGTCTGATCATGTCCGTAGTTGGCTCAGCAGAGTTTTGCTGTTATTCACAAGTCTCAATATTATTTTGAGCCTTAAGCCCGCTCTTGGGCTGACTAACCAATTTTAGTAATATAGAATAAAGGCAAAAGTACGAAGGTCGTTTGAAAAGTTCGTGCAAAAATAAAAACTGCATAACTGATTGGAGTAACCCGAATGGGTTGGTGCGATACTATCATTCGGAATACGGAGAGAACGAAAGTTCGAATCTCGGTGCATGAACATGAAATAATAGAAAAGCAGTTTCTAATAGCGGTCGCCCCTCGGCAGGCAATGGCAAAACTCCGACTGTATTTCTGTCATGAAAAAACTCCTAATAGAAACCATTCGCGGTTCGGAGTCGGCTTAAAACTGTAGGTCCTTCCATTTGTGGAACAACATCAAGGTGCACGCCACAAATAGGAGGATGAGCTCGGCCAAACATCCAAAAGTCTCCTTTCAGGCTTATTCATTTCGTCCAATGCTGTTCAGGTTTGTTGATCCTTTGCTAATAATAGAATTTGTCGAAGTCTGAAAAATAGATATTCGTTTCTGCAATCAGCTGCTCGGTTGGATAAAACCTTTTCCCCCAATTAAATTGGGGAACAAATGGTAGTCTAAGAGATCCGGAGGAGACAAGTCTGAAGAATAGGGGGATGTGAAAGGAGTTGGAACTCTATTTCCATAAATTTTACAAGCACAACTGCTAAGGCGTGAGTAGGTGCGTTGTCGTGATGGAAATCAAAAATTACTCGACTTCCTCGATTGAAACGAATGCCAAACACAAAAAAAATAAACCGATCTGACTGAAACTTGGTGTGTGTTTGTCGAAGAGATGCCTCGATTCGCGCCATTAGTGCCATCTCTTTGACTTTGCATAGACTTTTCAATTCACCCTCGCAAAATACTTCCGAATGTTTGCTTCATATGGAAGAAAATTCTCAATGTCGTTATTAAAAAGTTGAATATTTGATGGATAGGTTAGGATGGAACGGTTGCCCAAGAAATGAGCACACTTGGGCGAAGATAAACGGATTCGTCCTTTGTGATACTAATATTTGATGGTAATTTTATTCAATTTTTTTAATGTTTTAAACAGTTTTTAAATTTTTGTGAGTTTCTTACAAAATTTGGAGCTTTGAGTTGTGCGTTTTTTGTCATAGAGTGGACTATGTTTTTATCAGTACGAATCTATTAAAGGTGGTGTTGGTAAATCAGCTGTATTTCTTTCGCCATGTCCATGTGGCTGTGAGCTCAGAATGAAACAAGGCGAATTAAATTTTTGTTTTCTCGTTTCTCATACTTCGCTTTGACAATCAAACGTACAGAACATTTTTGTTTGTCTATACCTTTTCAACTTCAAATTGGGACTAACCACATTCAAATTGGGACTAAACAACTTCAAAGTGGGAATAAACACATTCAAATTGGGACTAAACAATTTCAAATTGGGAATAAACACATTCAAATTGGGACTAAACAATTTCAAATTGGGAATAAACACATTCAAATTGGGACTAAACAACTTCAAATTGGGACTAAACAATTTCAAATTGGGAACAAACAATTTCAATTTTAGTAATAAGAATTTTAAGTTGGAATTTAGCATTTTAAGTAGAAATTAAGCATTTTTAAATCGATGCAAATTTGAAGTTATTTATTGTAACATACTAAACATTATAAATCATCATAACAAATAACACAACTAATAATTGAAAAGGTATATATATATAATAACACAACAAATTAAATTGATTAATACAAATAATTATTACATATGATTAAAAAGACATGTCATTCATATTTAACGCATCTGGTATAAATCTTTGGACATGGGCGACATATTTGGCACAAGTAGTTACATTTAATTTGGCGATGTTCGGTTGTATTACATTTTCTAGCCGTTGCAGGCGATACTCAGTTTGAGTCATATCTACTCTATTTTCGCCAGCCAAAATTTGTGGCAGTTCAATTGCCAGCTCACGTTTTACTACTACTTAAAATGCTAAATTCCAACTTAAAATTCTTATTACTAAAGTTGAAATTGTTTAGTCCCAATTTGAATGTGTTTATTCCCAATTTGAAATTGTTTAGTCCCAATTTGAATGTGTTTATTCCCAATTTGAAGTTGTTTAGTCCCAATTTGAAGTTGAAAAGGTATAGTGCCACCACCTTCAATGAATGCGCCTTGGGTTTTATGAAAAATTAGCGAAAAAAAAATTACATACAAAATATTGCGTATATTGTGAAGAGCTGAAGTGACTTTATTATGTGAGCACAAGTGTACATACATACATAGCTGCATAAGTAGGTCTGCAAAGCTTTCGAGTATGCCATACTCACGCCCATTTGTCTCAGAGAGGTTGACAGGAACTCGGATACGCATTACTCAATCCACATGAACTCACACCACTTATTCAATTTTTGAAGGGCCCCATTACAATGCCAACAATCACAGCAAAGCGAAGAATTATTTTACTAGTTAAAAAAAATTAATACTCATACATTTCTCAGTAGCTCAGCACTATTTTTTTTTTGATTAAATATACGAAAATTTTCATTTCAGGGCACCACATCTTTCTTCGTAATGACTTCCATGCGTCCCGAATATAACGAAAAAATCACCTTAATGAGCGCTCTTGCGCCGGTAGCCTATATGAAAAACCTCGAAGCGCCATTAATGTTCCTTTTACGAAATTTCATAGCCATTTCGGGCAATGCGATCTACGAATTTTTACCACGCACCGATCTATGGAGAGCCTGCTTTCGCTCTAAAATGACCGAAGACACTTGCTTTGATTATGTATATCAAATGGTGGGCAGAGATCCCAAAATGTGGAACATTGTGAGTTGTTGATCGAAAAGAAGGAATGAGAATATTTATTTATTTAGTTTTTTTTACCAGACAATGGCGCCCGTTTACGTTGCTCATCTTCCCAGTGGTTGTAATCTCAAACAGGTCAAACACTATATACAACTCGTCGACTCCGGACGATTCTGCCAGTACGATTACGGGCCAGCTGAGAATCAGAAGCGCTACAACAGCACAAAACCGAAGGAGTATCCACTTAAGAAAATCACTATGCCCGTGGCGCTCTACTACACTTACAATGACAATCTTAGTAGTTACAAGGATGTAAAACAGCTGGCAAAGGAGCTGCCAAATGTGGTTGAAAATTGTTTATATCCCAATAAGAGATGGAATCATATGACAATTATTTGGAGCGCAGAAGCTCACGAATTGGCACACAATCATATGGTTGAGGTGATGAGGAAATACGAGCCGCCCATCAATCAAACAGTATAAATATTTCTGTCTTACGCTGAACGCTACTTGTCTTTCAATAGAACTATATTTGTGTATGTGTGTGTAATATTAATATATCAGTTTGGGGATAAGGAAATCCATTATTTTTGCGTAGAATTTTTGATTAAAACTGTTTTATGGTCGATCTTTTGCTAATGGGCAATGCTACGACTACAAACCTACCGGTCAACTTCGATTATTTCTGTGATTTTAACGACATTTTCGACGACGGGCTTGCGTTGCGAGGTGCACCTTAAACACCAAAAATCCCTGACCGGAATCGAGCAAACTAAAATTGCACGTAATTAACTGTTCCAGTATGGACATCATAAACACCTTTCACAATTTCAGCTAATCGAATTTTTTAGTGCGAAATGTCACCTTGACAACGAGCAGAAACTTGAAATTGTTTGATCGATACTTACAAGATATCAATCACTACCGCCATCCACCCAGAAAATAATGGATTTCTTTCGCCCCAAACTAATACATAGGTATATACATATATAAATACTGTTGGAAAATGTAATATCATAGAAACAAATAGTAATACATAAAAAATAATTGGTGAACACTGCATTGTTTCTTTCTCGGCTGGTTACCAGGTAGACTGTATTTACCCTGACTTTTTGAAAACCTTCGACAAACTCTCCACGAATCTTAAAATACCTACACCGATAGCCCAGCGGCAATTAGTGCCTTGGGATCGTTGTTTGTACGTTCGAAATGACTCGGGAAATGCCTGACTTCTCCCTCGATTGCATCCGAGACACTTCGATATTGGCTAATTTGGGTTCCCGATCACAGTGGCATGAGGAAAACTGCGTGGCTAACGAATTGGCTAGGCAGAGCACCCCGCAGATGGTTTCCTCGCAAAACGAAGAGGACTGGGGTTCCCTTAAGCACCTGTGGTCAACTCATGGAAAGATTGGCCTCACGTCAACTCAGCGGGCGCTGTGCTAGTGCGCCAAAGTGCAAAGTCGCGAAATTGTTCTGGTCACGGACTTCTAAAGCTAACAAAGCCACAACTCTCGAATTTGGTAGGTACCCTTACCGGCCGTTTGGCGTTCATGGGGTGAGACTTGGGATTGCTTCAAGTCCTTTTTGCAGAAGCTGTCTGAAGGATGTGGTGGAATCATCTCAACACCTTCTTCGCAGCTGCCTAGCTCTCGTAGGGCAAAGATTTAGATATCTGGGCTCTCACTTTTTTGCTACATCTGTGGATATTGCGGGTGATTTCAATACCACACACCTGGTGAGTAGCTTGAAGCGGTTAACACGAACGTAGTTAGCCACGGGTGGTCGTCATCCTCTAGTCCAAAGCCCCTTCTTCCTATTTGTACCTAATTGGTTCTTCAAAAAAATGCAAAATTAATTTGGTATTTGGTAGCACCTGCTACTCGTTTTATGACTTCTGCACATCTTTGATGCATTAAATTCACTAAATTTGCCCATTTATCTGAGAAAATAGAGTGCCAAGATTTTACAATTTGGTTCCGCACTTCTTCCCTCTTTGTGGTTTTACAAGGTTCGATTATTTTTTACTGCTCTGCCCAAAAATGCTCAATTAGGTTTAAGTCAAGAAAGTGCGACGACCATTCTGAAACATTCACTTTTTCACTATTTTTTTTTTTTTTTCAAGCACGTCTTTGCTAAATTTGATGAACTCTTATTATTTTGCATAAACGCCCACCCTAGGGGCATTTCTTCTCTAGCATAGGAAAACGTAAGTTCTCCCTCTTCTCGATTGGGGCGATAACCGTTTAAGCGATTTTGGCCGAGTTTAACAAAGCGTGCCAGTCGTTTCTATCTGATGCTAATCGACTGCTGTCCTGCTGGTCAAGTTCTTCTCCACCTGATCTTTCACGCAGAGGAGGTCTACCTCTTCCTCTGCTGCTACCAACTGGTGTCGCATGGAATACTTTCAGAGCCGGAGCATTTGGACGACATGACGCAGCCAACGAAGCCACTGCTTTATTCGCTGCTGTAAGTCTATGTGGTCGTAAAGCTTGTACAGCTCATTGTTCTATCGTCTACTATAGTCCCCTTCACCAACGTTCAAAGATCCAAAAATGTTCCGCAGAATCTTTCTCGCAAGCACTCCAAATGACACCTAGTCGGAAAGCATAAGTTAGATTCGGATAAATGTCTAACCACGCGCGGATCCCATTTGGGCAAAGAATCAAAGCATAACCGCATCCAATTATCTCATATAGTCAACCGCACACATTTTATTGTTTGTCCGAACTATTGGACGTACTCCTTCGTCCAAAAAAGCACCCCCACACCATAATTGATTTCACGATGGCAAATTTACTGTTTTTGTTTTTTGTCAAATGCTGAACTTGTTTTTGGCCCCCAGAGGCAAGCACATTTTCTTACGTTTAATCCGTCCACAGCACATTTTTCCCGATGTTTTACAAATTGAAGCCTTTTTGTTTTGTTCTGTAAACTTATCACTTATCTGGGTGCTCTTGTAGTCTTTAGTCCCGTATATCAACCTATATCGAACTGTCCGACTAGTAACTTGCAATTTAGTTCAGCTTTAAGCTCGTTCGATGCCAACCTTCCCTTGCTATAACGTATAAGTTTTATTGGCGGCCGCCGTAGCCGAATGGGTTGGTGCGTGATTACCATTCGGAATTCACAGAGAGAACGTTGGTTCGAATCACGGTGAAACCAAAATTAATAAAAACATTTGTCTAATAGCGGTCGCCCCTCGGCAAGCAATGGCAAGTATTTGTGCCGCAAAAAACCCCTCATGAAAAACCAACTGTCGTTCGGAGTCGAAACTGTAGGTCCCTCCATTTATGGAACAACATCAAGACGCACACCACAAATAGGAGGAGGAGCTCGGCCAAACACCCAAAAAAGGGTGTACGCGCCAATTATATATATACATTGTTATTTTATTGTTTTTTCGTCCTTAATATTTAGCTTTTGGTAAGTTGGGACCGCTTTCAGCAAGCTGGCCAAAGAGTGGGTAGGTCACATATCACCTGTCGATGCACAGCTGAAGCTAAAACGAACTCTCTTGATCTTACGTGGATCGAACTGGAACTCACAGCTCAAAACCGTGTCCGTTGGCGAAGAGGAGTAGTTAATGCCCTATGGATGAAGTAAAACAAAAAGATAAGCATCCTCTATCTTCTTTACATCTTCTTTTATTTGTAATGAGCCTGTCTACAAATGGAGGAGTCTACAGTTCTATGCCGCCCACCAGTTGCTGTCGGCAGTTCGTTTTTTATGAGAAGCTTTTTCGGGCCAGAAATACACGTGGAAGTTTGCCATTGACAGCCGAGTGGCGACCGCCATTAGAAAACATTTTTTCTATCCTTTAAAGGTTCATTACCACCGTGAGTTTCAAAACCGAGCTCCGCCTTATTGAGGTCACACGCAAGTTCTATCCGTTTTATTCAAATTTGGCTTAACACTGAGTGCGCAAGGCTCATGGTAGACCAGAGCTGCCTCTCGTAGTGAAAATTTCTGTTGTATTTCTCACAAATGAAAGTACAAAAGTTGAAGAAACAAAAAGTAATTTTTTGGTAAAAATCTGTCATATAAATTTACCAGCTTGGGTGATAAAATTTAAAATATTTTTTTTTTTCAAAAAATTTACTATTTCAACATTGCCAAGGATTTTGCTCTCACTTACCAATAGCTTGCTCCGAAAGCTTATGTATACCTCTTTTAGTATATAAAATTTAGCTCAACATAATAACCTTGCAACTTAAGTAATAAACTGAATCTAATCTTTAGAACGGAGAGACCCTCGCCCGCTGAATGTAAATAGGCAATGAGATGAACAACTTGCAAAAAGCGCGCAAACAGCCATGATGAGGGCACCCGAGGAGCGGGGAATTTCACTATGGCTTTAAGAGCATAGCAAATGTTGACGAAAACTTGCAGCCTGTCGGCTTAAAATGGCGCACGCATACATGCAAGCGCAAAAATAAACGAATAAAGTTGCAAGGATGAGTTGAACATACACACACCCACACACACACATCTAATAAATTGCTCAAATGCTGCATTTGTTATGCAGTTGTTGCTATTGTTGTTGGGCGTAGTTGAATTACTTTAATGCATGTTGATGTTTTCAAAACAGAAACATTTCAAATACCAGCAACTAACCCGACCAATGTTGTTCCTACTTGTATTTACCCCAGTCCAAAGAAGTGCATGACAACTACGTAGCACTTTGAGCAAAAAGTCCCCGTAATTTCCTTAACCCTATTTCGGGTCGGCTCTCCTTGTGCGAAATCTCCAGGTCACCCGGTCCTGAGTCGTCACTACGCTGACGTATCTGCAGTGCCTGTTGTTTTCAATGGTGTGTTTCCGGGTTTTTGGCGGTGTGCCTTGCCCTCTTTTCGTTAAATCTACCTGCAATATTTGCCTCACTGCGTGATCCTCTGGCCTGGCAAGTATTTAAAACTATCCACGTTTTTGAGGGGGGCCTTATTTATTGTAAGAGCTGGAGTCCCACAACTCGGTGTTGCAAAATGAAACTCGATTGTTGCGGTCTTTATGCGGCTTACTTGTAGCCCATTCGATTCAAAGACGGCTATCCCCCGGTTCACAATTTCTTGGAGGATGGCTTTGTCGCATGCGCGAAGGACTGTTGTTGTTGTTGAAAAGTGTTTCAATATTTCCACCGAAATAGTCCTAATTAGTGACCAGCACCATTTTACGACCACTGTCCTCGTGTGATGATGTCTTTTTTTCGAAGTCAGATCCAGAGGGCTACTCGGTCAGCATACATCCGTGTCCAATGGATGTTGCCTTGGGTTTCACGCGTAAGGAAGAGAGTACAAAGAAGTTTGTTCTTCAAAAGTGGTATTATCGCCTTCAAGGTACTCCCCTTCAACTGCACGACATCTATGCACGCGTTCCATCCAGCTCTCGAAACATTTCTGGAACGCGATTTTCAAGTACAGCCATCATGGCCGTCTTAGATTTTTCCATTTCCTCCTTTCGACTGTTAAAACTCATTCCCTGTAGTGGAAAAAAACACAGAAAAAAGAAAAAAAAGAAAATCGCAGGGAGCAATCAGAGGAGTCAGGTGAATTCGGTGTCTGTTGGATGGCATTCCTTTCGTTCTTGGTCAAAAATTCACAGGTAAGATGGCGCTGTGCGAAGGTGCGTTTTCATGGTGCAAAATAGACGATTTTTATCCCACAATTCATTTCACTTTTGAAGAATTGCTTCTCGCAAACATCTTTTAACGCCCAAATAATAGTAGTTATTAACTGTCCCAACTTCTGGCGAAAATTCGTTGTATGTAATACCGTTGTAAATCATAAAATCCGCGAGTATCGCCTTCTTTTTTGACTAAAACGACGTGGTTTTCTTGATCTTAGTTCATTCGAAGCTCTCCACTTACTCGACTGATGTCTAAACTGCGTGTTTTATGCAGAAACCGACGTCTCGTCTCCAGTAATAACACGTTTGATGAATGCTGGATCAGATTCAGTGATGGAAATCATACAGTTGGAGTTAGCAACACGGTCTCTTTTTTGCAGAAAATTCACGTCCTTTGAGACCAACTTTGCAGCAACACGCAGGCCAAAATCATAAGCTACAATGCACTGAACGGTTCCACAAGCAATGTTCAAGTCCTCTGCCAGCTCTGCCAGCTCTCTGATGATTAATTTGCGGTTATTTATCAACTTTGCTTCCACTTTATTGATGTTTTTATTAGCTTTCGTTGGCGATGGTCTGCCACTACGTTCGTCACCCTCGATGTACTCTCGCTATTTTCTGAAGCCTTCATGGCACTGGTAGCACGGCTGTTTTTTTAGAGTAACAATACCAAAAAAGTTTCCCAACATTTCGAAGATTTTTCCACCATTCAATCCATTTTTAACGGAAAATTTAATAAAGAGTGATCAGATTGACAGTCACGCGTGACTACTGTCAAACTAAATACACAATTTTTTTCCTTATTCATTGACATTTCATCATGCAAAGACCTATGTCTCATAAAGAATCGTAAAATTATATTACGAAAATCGGCGCTCTGTGAAAAGTATTCATCGCGCGCTAAGGCCAACTTTTTGTCTACTTAACCCAGGCTCATTTTTGGCTTAATGGCTACGTTAATAAGCAAAATTGCCGAGCTGAAGAGCAACCCGAAGCCATTCAGATCAGCCATTAGATCCACTGAAAACAATCGTTCGGTGCGGCTTATGAACTGGAGGAATCTTTGGCCCATATTTCTTCAAAGAGGAGGCTGACGCGAAGGTAACAGTCAATGGCGATCGATATGGCGCCATGATAAATGCCATTTTGATACCGGAAATCCAAGACCGTAATCTCCACAACATTTGGTTCGAACAAGACAGCGCTACTTGCCACACAGCCTGACAAACAATGAACTTACTGCGTCGTGTCCATGAGCAATTCACCATCATCGTCTCAAAGGAGGGAATTGCCCACCAAGAACGTGTAATATTACACTTTTCGACTTTTATTTGTGGTTGTGTGTAAAGTCTAAATGTTGTGTGGGTAAACCAGTTTCGATTGAGGTATTGGAAGCCAACGTTACTAAAGCTATTCACGGCATATCGAGCGAAGTCCTCCAGCGAGTGATTCAAAATTGGTGTTTACGGAAGGCCGAGTTACGGCGCAGTCGCGGCCAACATTTGAAAGGGATTATCTTTAAAAAATAAATGCCATGAATGGTTCTGCCTCTAACAAAAAACAAAAAAAAAAGCAGAACTTAAATCAGTTGACTTAGAGCGACACCGGGCGGTTGTTCGGTGAACTTTTTGCTCAAGGTGGTATCTATACATATCAACCAAATGATGGCATACTTCAAGGCGCATGTGGTTTTTATTGTTATTTTTAATGTTGTGTGCTTCGGTTTGAGGCGAGTATTTAATGTAATGAGGCCTTGTTTTGTTATCCGCAAAAAGCGTTGCTGCGACAGGATGTTGCAACTTACTTACACTTTACTCACTCGCAAGTACACCAAAAGTACGCAAGCACAGCCAGCAGTTAGTTTTGTTATTTCGACTTTGACTATTTGCCTATTTGCACACTCAACCGTCAAGTCGGAAGTTAAGCCGAATTGTTTTCCTTTCGGGGGTTGTTGTTAGAGAGCGGAGGTGTGTAAAAAATACGAGTAGCAGAGCTGCTGGCTTTGATGAGTGCCACTTGCCGCTGAAGTTCATAAAAGTTCAAGTGGCCCTACATAGTGGCAGTGCAAAACTAACGTTTTTGTTTCTTTGTTTTTATGTTTTGTTTTATATATTGTATATTTTTTGCTTCATGAAATCGCAATGAAAACTTAGTGCTTTCGCTATTTTAAGCGTGAAATTAGTTGATTTTAGTAGTAAATATTTTTATTAAATTAAAAAAAAAATTAAAAAATGTGTTCTGTACTGAAATTCAATTAAAGTGAGAAAAGTTGTGCCACCTCATTCAGCGAAAATACTCCAGTGACAACTCAATAGTAAAATGCATTTAAACCCTTTTGAGCAGGCCAGCGTTTGGTGAAAGCTTTGAGTGACATTCGTTTAAGCGTTTGTTCGATTGCTTACATTTATAATATTGTTTATGTGTGTGTGTGTGGGGTTGCGTGAGTCTTTGGCTAACAAACACTCCCACATGCATACTCACTCACACACATGCACATTCCACTGCTGAATTAAGTTATTTGTCAATGTCGCTGCCATCGGCCAATTGCCAAGCCTTCCTTCCAACTGCTCAACCGGCAACTGTCACTTTGACAACCTGTCACTGGTTTGGCCAGAATTGAAAGCCAATCGCTGCACCAAATACTATAAAAAGACACACACACACCCAGTTATTCACATAAAATGCCGAATTTTTTGAATCTTGTGCAAAATGAAAATCAATTTTTCCAAACAATGCTGCTCGACTGAAGGCGATGGACAGTGAAGCGAAAAATTCTTCTAAAATAAGCTGAAAAAATGCGTTCTATGTAGAATATAGCCGAATGAATGCGTGCTGTCGATTGAAATTTAAATGTGCGCTGCTGTGCACATAAAACGCAAATGACGATAACTAAAGCGGTATCATTTAACTCTCTTATTACCAAGCCAAGCTGAGAGAAACAATTTTTTTATTATAATTTTTTTTCTTGCGTTTGAAAGTTCAGATTCGGAAGGACTTAGCTTCACTGGCGCGCTTTGTTAAACTCGGCCAAAATCGCGTAAGCGGCTTTTGCTTGAATCAAAAATCAAGAAGAAGATCCAAAATTTAGCGTACAACCAGATAGCCTGCACTGTTTTACCTTCTCGCTGCCCCGAGGATACTTGGGCGAAGCTCGGAAGCCCGGGACTTTCTCCAAAATCGTTTACGCTGCTACTGCGCTAATCTAAAAGAAGAAGAAGATGATACTAAGTAAAAAACTGGGAAGGTGAAAACAAAATTAGTAAATTCGTTTAAATTTTTAAAAATAAGAAAAGAATTTTTTTAGAAAACAGCATCAAAATTTTACTTTTTAAATTATATTATTGGTGCGCAACTAAGTTCTCGCTGTTTCTTAGATGAAAATACAACTTTATTTTGAAAAAATAGTTGCAAGTGAATCATTGAAAGTATTGCCCATCGCTAGCTACCACTTTTTCCAATCTTTCTGGTAGATCTCGTATACCGTCGCGGTAAAACTGTTCATCTTTTGAGGCTATCCACGGATCAAGCCATTTTTTGATGTCTTCATATGAATGGAACTGCTGGTCAGCTAGACCATGTGCCAGCGATCGGAACAGGTGATAATCGGACGGCGCAATATCTGGAGAATATGGCAAGTGGGGTAGGATTTCCCATTTCAGTGTTTCCAGGTAGGTTTAGCAACGTGAGCGCGAGCGTTGTCATGCTGTAGAATCACTTGTTAAGGGGTTACGCCACTCTAGCTACTGTAAAAAAAGCAGTTTTTTAAGGATTTTTTTTACATTGAAAGAAAGGTGCTAGGAAAAAACTTTTTAAGTATATTATTAAGCATGTATTTTAAGTGTAATTACAAATATTTTTATTGAAAAATATTACAAAATGGCGCCTTTGGAGTGAATCTCTGAACGCGCCCTGCGAAAAAGGCACGCAGTAGGGGAGGGGGCCCAGTTGTGACGCGGGTTGTGAAAAAAATTAAAATTTTTTCCTCAGTTCCGCAAATTGAAAAATGAAGAAGTTTAACATTTAACTATTAACCAAACGCAACTTTTCTCCAAAGAAAGTATGTTTATTTGAGTTACTCAAAAAATTTTGGAACAAATTTTTTCAGGATAACTTTTTTTAGGACAAAAAAAAGTGGCCCAGTTGTGACGCACCTCAAGAAATTTACTGGAAATGACAAAATATGAAAGGAATGTCACACCAATTGTTGTGATTTAATGATTTATTTATTTTGAAGGCTTTCAATGGCAAAAATAATGAAAAATACAAAAGAAAATGTCCTTCAATGGCCATAAATGACAACAATTTTTATTCATCATCGTCATCTAAATATTCCTAGTCGTCGTCCACGTCACTTTCGCAGTGTTTGCAAGTGAAATAACTTGCCTGCATTTTGGCGCACTTCAAATGAACTGGACGCTTGCATACGTTGCAATTGATCGAGTTGGCAGTTGGTTTTTTTAAACAACAACAAAAATGTAGGAATTCGGCAGTTCTATATGATCGTAGTGCAAAAAAAAGGTGCGTCATAACTGGGCCACCCGCTGAGTCACAACCGGGTCACGATGCTATTTTGTGTATGACAAGCAAGTTTTTTATAGAACCACATAATCACATAAATCCATATAGAATCACAAAATATACGGCAAATACAATATTTTGATGCATTACACTCGCCTTTTCACTGTTAATTTCACAAAATTTTGGTACTTTGAAAAAAATCAAAATAACTTTTTCGCACGATTTTCAACACGATGTTTGGTGCGTGTATACACAATGCGACTACTAACGTTGGTGTCTGCACAAAAACTGCTGAACGTCAAACGAACATGATTGGCAGGACTCAAACTGTCATTTTCATACCGCATGTCAAAAATATTTAGCTGCGTCACAACTGGGCCTGCGTCACAACTGGGCCCCCTCCCCTACAACTGACGTAAATGTCCACCTAAACCAAATTAAAAAAATTCTTCTCAATCGACGTGAGTATAGCTGTAGAAATACGTACGGGATTTTAGAAATATTGAAATTTGTGTATTTTGCAGATGTTTGAAGTCAAAAGTAGAATTTTTCATCTAAAATGGAACCGTTAATTGTTTATAAAAATTTTTCTAATTAATTAATAAAAAAATCCGTACGTATTTCAGTGCGGAATAATGTTCTAAAGATCCTTGTACAATTACAAGTGAAAATATTAAAAATTGTTTGTGTTATGCTGCGTGCAGTTTTGAAAAATCACGTTTTGAGATAAACACGGTTTAAATTTGAATAGTCGTGTCAGAGACGTCAGAGGCGCTCGCGCAAAAGTGCGAAATATTAGAGATAAACATTTTTTTCACGCATAGGACTTTTTGTTTTATATTCTAAAGAGTTTAAAGCATCTTTTAAGCAAAAAAAAAAATTTCGATATTTTGAAAATCCTAGAGTGGCCTAACCCCTTAATGCCTCTCCACGTATTGCGGCCGCTTCTCGCGCAGTGCTCGGCTCAATCGCATCAATTGAAGTCGATACCGATCCCCAGTGATGGTTTCGCTTGGTTTTAACAGTTCATAATAAATAACACCAACTTGGCCCCACCAAATACATAGCATAACCCTCGCAGCGTGAATGTTCGGCCGAGGCGACAACGTAGAAGCATGACCGGGCAGTCCCCATGACTTTCTTTTCTTTGGATTGCTGTAAAGAATCCATTTTTCATCACCCGTCACGATGCGATGAAGAAAACCCTTAATTTGTTCACAGGCGAAAATACGACGTTCAACATCCCTTGCTTTTAACTCATAAGGAACGCAAGTCCCCTGTTTCTGAATCATTCCCAAAGCATACAATCGCTTGGAAATGGATTGGCGAGTAACTCGTAATACTGAAGCAAGCTCTTCTTGCGTTTGACACGGATCCTCATTGAGCAATGCCTCCAATTCAACGTCTTGGCTTTCCTTCACACGGACGGTCGTCAACATTAAAATCACCGTCTTTGAAGCGACGGAACCAATTTCGGCACGTTGTTTCACTTAAAGCAGCATCTCCATAAACTTTTTGTAGCTCTCAATGCGCTTCAGCCGCCGTTTTTTTTTTTTTGAATGAAAGAGGAAAATCAACACTTCCCGCAAATGACGATTCTTCGACACAAAATCGGACATTTTCACAAAACCAAAAGTATATGATACCAAAACAACAAAATCACTAATGTGTCGAAGCAGTTTGTTTACCATGTGTCTGAGCTTGGTTTAAGACGTTTAGGTTATGTTAGAATCGACTAGCACACACTGCTGGCGGCATCTATTGGCAAACAGCGGGAACTTAGTTGCGCATCTAATACCAGAAAAGAAAACAAATATTTACTCATTACGTGTGCACTATTTTTAGTTCAATACTCCCACTGGAAATAACCATTGAAATAAATTTGGGAGTTTTTTTTATTGAATTTTAATATTTAAGATTAATAAATACTTTTCAGTTCCAAAATTGATGTTAGACAAAGGAACATAGAGTGGCAGTACCCTGTGTTTGTTACTCTAGAATTACTTTTCAATTACTATAAGGCGCATCTTGGAGAAGCCCCAAGCAAAAGTAATTGGCAAACACCACAGTTTTGTCGAATTTAATACCGCTTCCGACTGCATGCAAAAGAATTTTCATCCTTCTTTACATATCAAGTGGTCTTAATATGATATCCCTGATAAATTTATATGGGTGAACAGAATAATCTTGAATGAAGCCACGAGTTCCCTTAGCATTGAGGGAAATGTCTGTAATCTGTTTCTCGCTAAAACGACACAGCCGCACAAAAAACAGTATAAGTGCTCGGGTATGACACATATTGATTGTGGTGCCCTGAGAACAAATCTGGAGTTCCCCATTATGTCAGAATACTTACTAATCTCAAAAACACAACTTGATGAGTTTGTTGCAGCAAACAATTTTACAAATATTGATGAATTTGCTTGAAACCTTAAAACATTTGAGCTCGGTTTCAGCGACCCTAAAATATAACAACATGATCTGATCTCGAAGGCAGATTTTTTTTCAAGTTCAGAAAAAAATGTCTTGTTCTTACTTCGAAAACCTATCGTAATTGGGTAAACTGATCAACCTTAGTTGATTCTTTTTGCGCTGTGGGTCGATTTCATTCCAAATAAAGTAAGTTTTAAGCGCAGAGATATCGATAATAATTGAAAATACTACCGTTGGTCAGTGGCAATTCCATCTCCTGTGGCTCCAGCAATACATCATCATGTGATCAGCTGTGTCACCTTCAGTAAAATTCTAAAATAATATGAGAAAATATCACACAATTTGTCCCACCGATACCAACAGCAGGAAATTTATTCATGGCACTGAGCAGTATTGTAGATTTATTTTTCGGGCCAATGTAGCTTCCGCATATGCGTTTGTAAGTTCCAAAAAATTATAATATGCCTCGATCTCTTCATTATTGTCCGAACATTCTTCCTCGAACTCTGGAATAAATAGATACTCGCCTACACCAGAAAAATAGCCATCCAAAATTTCATCCAAATTTCATTCCTCTAGAAGCCATATTTTTTATGAAAAATCGCTTGAAAACTTATACAAAGCGACTAATCTATCCAAAAATACAACTGATTTAAAAAAAGAAAGAGTCGGTAACGACAAAACTAATCAAGTCGGTGGAATATCTTATGAAAATAGCAGTGGAAGCTTCAGAAAATTGCACAAGTAGAATTGCACTCGAAATGCAGGAAAAAACGTATTGTCTCTTAAAAAAAACTTTACATTTATTGCAAAGCGATATGAAATAATCGGTAATTTCACAAACTAATTTCGTTATTAGGTCACGAGATTTTCACAGCATTAAAAATTTTTTCGTAGTTGGGACTTAGCTCAAAGTCAAGTTTTCGTTAGAGTACTACCCAAATACCAACGAAGAGTTCTTGTATGCGTAGACACCTTTCACAGCACAAGACAAGAGTTGGCATAAATTTCTACAAACTTTCTCTAAACAAAAAACTACTTTCTCTTTGACCGACTTTTACTTAAACTCTTACTTTGATCAAGAGACTCTTACAACAAATGGACATGAGAGCCTTTTGCTAGAGGTAACCAGTTAATCCAGCTCTCTTGTTCGAGAATATTTCCAATCCTTTTTGACTAGCTTTGCATATCTACTACAATCCACTGTGCTTCAGCTTTTCTACGTGCAGCAATTGCCAAAAAGCACTGTGGCAGTTACAGGAGCAAAATAAAGAAAAGAAAAACTGCTTACACACAAATTGTAAAAGATATAATAAATATAAGGTAGTGACAGGCAAAAATTCATCGATCAAAATAAAGTTGCGTATATGTCCGTACCAAATTAAATTTTAAAGGAGCTTCCAATCGCGATAAAATAGTTTGGTATTTAAATGAAATAAAGATTACTATGGATATGGGGCTGAAGGTTCTTCAAAGTATGGAACACATCTCGGCATATTAAATTAAGTCCCAATATATTGTATATATGTATGTTTGCTAATAATTATGCACAGAATGCTCCGATTTGTATAGCGGTTTCTTTATTTTATTCTTTTATTTTATTTAATATGCCCAAACTTTTTAAAAAATCACAAAATTTTGATTGAAATGCCTCCTCTCTGCATTAAAAGTCACATATTAAAAAATCTAATTCATTTGAGCACATTGAAAATGTTTAATTTTGAAAAAAGAATTTACTAAATTTACCAATTAAAATTTTTTTTCATATTAAAAAAATACAAAAGTTGAAATTTGAAAATAAAGAAAAATTACCAAATTTTGCTTAAGTTTCTTTTATTAATTTTTAATTTACCAAAAATTTTTTTTTTCATATTAAAAAATACATTAAAAATGTTGAAATTTGAGAAAAAAAACTCAAAAAAAAACTTTTTACTCATTTACCAAAAAATTTAATACAATTTTTTTTTTGAAATTTGAAAAATAAATTTGCCAAAAAATTTCTTAAGTTTTTTTTAATTTACCAAAAAATTAAAAAATTTTTTTTTTTCATATTAAAAAAATACTTTTCACAAGTTGAAATTTCAAAAACCAATTTACCAAAAATAGCATTGCCTAAAAAATTTACCAATTTAAACTTTTTTTCATATTAAAAAAATACATTAAAAATGTTGAAATTTCAAAATAAAAAAAAATTACCAAAAATTTTTTCGAGTTCTTTACTAATTTTTAATTTACCAAAAAATGTTTTGTTAATATTAAAAAATACATTAAAAATGTTGAAATTTGAAAAAAAAATTGCAAAAAAATTTTTTTATTCTTTTTGGCAAAAAATGTAAAAAAATCGTTTTTTGTTGCAATTTGAAAAAAAATTAACAAAAAATTCTTTACATTTTTCAAATTTACCAAAAAATTTTAAATTTTCATTCTAATTCATATTAAAAGAGTTGAAATTTGAAAAACAAAATTTACAAAGATTTTTTTTTACTTTTATTAGTAAAAAGTTAAAAAAAATTGTTTTTGTTAAAATTTGAAAAAAAAATTTACCACAAAATTTCCTTTATATCTACCAAAAAATTTTATAATTTTTTTTTCATACTAAAAAATAGTAGATATATTTAAAATGTTGAGATTTGGGAAAAAAATTTACCAAAAAATTTTTTTTCATATTAAAAAATATATTAAAAAAGTTGTATTTGAAAAAAAAATTTACCAAATTTTTGTTTTTAATTTACCCAAAAACAATTTATTTTAATTTGTTTAAATTTTTTTTTTCGTATAAAAACACATTAAAAATGTTTAAATTTGAAAGAAAAAAATGTTACCAAAAAATTCTTATATATTTTTTTCTCACATTGCAATCATACATTTTTATCTTTCTATTGAAATTGAAGTATTATTTTTAAGGAAAACTGCAATCCTTCATTTGAGCATCATTGAAAAAACTAAAAAATTTCGAAATTTGAAAACAAAAAAAATTTTAGTTTGCAAAAAAAAAACTATTTACCGAAAAAAATTGTTTTTCTCCATTTGGTTTTGTATCTCAGTTATCAAATTGTATCTCTCCGCAAAAACTTAGATATAATTTAGAATAAAAAACTTCACGCTTTTTTTTAAACAGAATAAAAAAATTAAATATATCGATATTTGCAAAAAAAAAACAAATCTAATTTGTTCACCAAAAAAATTTTAGAACTTTTTTGATCGAAAAACAAGTAAAAGTCCCATCTCAAACATCTATTTTGTTTTCTCTTCGTTCGCCGAAGTCGGATGGTTTGGTGCGTGACTATCATTCGGTAGAACGTATGCTCGAATCCGCGTGCATGAAACACTAATTGCCAGAAAAAGTTTGTTCTATGTTCGTAGCGGTCGCCCCTCGGCAGGCTATGCAGGCTAACCCTCCGAATGTATTTTTGCCATTAAAAAGCTCCTCATAAAAACCATTTTCTGTTCAATAACATAAAGACCCTCACCAAAAGTAGGTGGAGGAGCTCGGCCAAACACTTAACAGAATTGTACGCCCCAATTATTTATTTATTTTTATGCTCGAAGTGCAAGTTGCAAGTGACAAATTGGATGAAATGAAATTTGGTAATTTTTTTCTAAATCTTGCAAAAATTTTAGAACTTTCATTCTTTATAATATAATTTGACAAGTGACGCAAAATTAACAATCCAATTTTGTTTCGAATAACTTTTTACTGAATAAAACAACAAACTGATTTTGAGTGCTGGAAACCTTTATTAAAAAATATATATATTTAAATAAAAAACGTGATTTTGGGTGATGGAAATCTTTGGTTTGACCTTTACACGCTCCACTAGTCCTTTTTTTTTAATGAAGCTGGGTATGTAGTTCGCAAGTACCAAATATAATTCATGTAAAACACCATTTGAAAAAATTATAAATCTTCCTAAATTGTGATCCATTTTACGCCACCTTTTATGTTAGAAATAAACATTAATTAAAAATAAAAAATCGTGTATATTATTTATAAATTGGCCTTGAGTGCGCGTAACTGAATACCTGTGCAAAGATGAGCAAGTCAATGTAGCCAAGATGGTCACTAAAAATTGTGCACCAGCACTAACCAGCAACCAGTGCTGACCTCACTCAATGCACCCAAATTAAAAAAAAATATATGCTTATATAAATCGTTAGCTGTGTATGAAAATAATCACTCGCAGAAATTTCAGCTAATTTCAAATTATTCTATGAATTTAATTATTTATTTTTGCTATATTTTTTTGCTGTTTTTTTTTTCTTTGAATTACCTATTGCAGTGGCAGAAACATAATTGACTTTTGATTTCCACAATCAGTAGCTGCAGCGGTTAGTGGTCAGCAAACACTGCCGCTTTGGCCAACCAGCAGCGTAACTCGCTCGTCCATTTGCCAGCACGTCAGTGGCAGCAACAGCAATCGACTACCAACGGCTCTTCATGACCGAAACAGCAAAATTTATTTTAACCGCAGATATTTGCGGTTTTCATCTTCTTCAATGTCGGTCGCATTGCTGCTGACTTTTTACTCCTACCTACATACATTAAAACTAATTGTTTATTTTTGTTTTTGCCATTTCTTTTGTTTAACTTCCTGCTCTGCTGTTTGAATTCCTGCAGTTGCTGGTAACGCTTTAATTTATTATTTAAATTGAAAAAGCTTTGGTGTTTATACAGGGCAGCATCATAGCAAAAGGCCACAAGAAAGGGTGATGCATGGTGGAATAGGCGGAGAGAGAGAGAGAGAGAGGAAGAGGAGAAGAGAGAGGGCAGCCAGCCTCAATTGAGAAATTTTAATGAGCTATCTAGTGGCTCGATAATCTGACTGATTGGTATACCTCAAACGAATCCACAACTAATATAAGTTTCCCTGCTGGGATATCCAGTTGTGGCAAACTGGTTGTACTGCGCGATGAATTAAGAAATATGTCTAATTTGCATTACCTTACGCGAACTTTTCTAATTCAAGCAACTGGTAAATTCTAAGTGCAAATAGTCCCCTCTGTCCTCGATACGCTGTTTTGCGCGTTCTAAAAGCTTTTCGAAAGAGTGCTTCAGGTCATTGACCGGAATGTCCTTTTGGATGTCCTCTACGGACGAAAAACGTCTGTCGTTCATGCCTAAATGCAATTTTCCGAATAGGTTTAGGTCTCAGGGAGCCCTATCAGGCGAATACGGTGAGGAATTGATGCTCAAAATGCGATTTCTAGTCAAAAAATCAGTCACAAAAGTGGATCGATGAGATGGTGTATTATCATGCAATAAGCGCTAGCTTCCTCCTTCGCGGTATTCAGGGCGAATTCGTCGAATGAGATGCAACAAACGCTTCAAAACGCCAAAATAGAAAATTGCCTTGACGGTTTGGCCCATTGGCATGAACTCTGTGTGAACAATTCCCTTGGAATCGTAGAAACATATGAGCATCGACTTGCTTTTTGACTTCTCCAAACACGATTTTTTGCCTGGTGGCTCGTCGGGGGCCTTTCATACGGCTCTTTGACGCTCAATTTGAGTCTACTCCAGAGTTGGGTGGCCAATTTTTCA
>JAYXIM010036721.1:0-49250 GCA_037575425.1 Anastrepha fraterculus | reverse complement strand
ATGTATGTATACGGGTATGTAAGTATAATGCAAATTCTAATATCGCTGCGACACATTCAAATTTGAAACGGTTAGGCCGAAATTCTTCAACTATTGGTAATGTGTGCCGTAATTTTTCGCTAAAAATAAAAGGTTCAGGTGAGAGAAAATCATGTTTTGATTTTATGAAATGTTTGCTGATCGTAAAGAGCTTAGAGCAGAGTGTTGTTCCCCAAATGGAGGGACCTACAAGCCAACAGCAGATATTTTTTTGAGAAGCTTTTTCATGACAGAATATACCGAAGGTTTGCCATTGCCTGCCGAGGGGTGACACCTCTTAGAAACAACTTTTTCTTCATTTTGGTGTTGCACCGAGATTCGAACCTACCTGACGTCTTCGTGGAGGCTTTACTTTGTGTAGGAGAAATTATTCTTGGGAAATTTCCCCTCTGCTTTGCCTGCAAACGCAATGCTGTGTTATTTATTTATTCATTAATGTCTAACAAAACTCAGAACAGACATTTAAGATTTAAAACTTCAGAACTAAAATACAAATTTACAATATTGAATATTAAAAAGTTTAGTAAAATTAGATTATCTACATAAGAAACCATTAAATTGTGTAAAAATATATACAAGTTACAATGGAATTTTGACAAAATTAGTAATTATGAAACTAAAATAACAAATATACTAGGTATTATTTTGATTTATTACATAGAAAGTAAGTTTTTAATTGCATTTGAAATACTTGTTTGGCCCTATAAGGGTCTAACTCCAAAAGGGTTGAGAGACAGAGAGGTCAGACAACGTTCTAACGAATGGCACATTGGCACTATACTATATAATGTCCTACTAAAACCAACGCGAAAAATCTTGCAACTGTATTCTTTCTAGAGAGACCGGGCAGTCAATTTTGTCATTAATGAGATCAAAGATAAATGATACTGCCTGAAAAGTAATATACCTCTGACACTTAATGGAAAGGGAGATTCGTACGATGGTTTCGGGTCTGAGAAATTGAGTGAATGTATTGCGAAACACACAAACATTTTTTGAACCCTCTTCACTCGATATGGACTACATGATAAGGTCTCCAAATAAAAGCAGCATAATCTAATTTGAACCGAACAAACGCCGAGTGTAATAAAGGGTGGTTCAATTTTAAGGGCCGATGTTGAACGTAAACCACACCTAAACGTCAAGTGTTTCTGCACTTCATGAGACATTTTTCAATTTCAGACTAACTCAATTCGAATCATGGAAAGGTACGCAATCGAGCAACGCGCTGAAGTTATTCAGGCTTATTATGAAAAATAACCAATTTTCGAATAAAATCATCTTCAGTGATGAGGCACATTTTCACCTCAGTGGATTCGTCAATAAGCAGAATTGCCGCATTTGGGCGAATGTAAATCCAAGAGTGATTGCCGAAAAACCAATGCACCCACAAAGAGTGACTGTTTGGAGCGGTTTATGGGCCGGATCATCATTGGGCCGTATTTTTTCCAAAATGAGGCCGGTCAGGCAGTAACTGTGAATAGTGTTCGCTATCGTGAGATGATAACGAACTTTTTATGGGCCAAATTGTAAGATATGGATGTGGACGAAATGTGGTTACAACGGGATGGTGCCACTTGTCACACAGCTAACGAAACAATGGCTCTTTTGCGTGAAAAATTTGATGGCAGAATAATATCACGTCGCGGCGATGTCAATTGGCTGCCAAGATCATGTGATTTGACACCGTTGGACTTCTTTCTTTGCGATTATTTAAATGAAAAGGTGTACGTTGATAAGCCAGCAACAATTCAAGAGCTAAAGAATGAGACAATTCGCCACATTAACGGCATAGAACCTCAATTATGCCTCAGCGTCATCGAAATTTGGACCATCGCATGGAGGTGTGCCGCCGAGGTCGCGGCGGCCATTTGGCCGATAATTTAGTTTATGCGTAATTGAACCATAACGTGAAATGATAACAATTTCCTAAAAAAGTGGTATTTTATTCAAAATCAACACCGGGCCTTAAAACTTAACCACCCTTTATTTTAGAAGTATGTAGGTATATGGGTTAGTGAAGTGCTATGAATGACGTCTAACAAAAGCGAGCATAGCAAGGCGGCAGCGAAAGCGGCATAATTTAAGTGCGTGATAAAATTGAGCTTTTTATCAAAGAAAACCCCTAAATCTTTTATAACATCGAACGAAGCAAGATATGTATAATTGATATGATAAGAGGTTTTAAGGGGGTATTCAAGCTTAGAAAATGTGATTTTATGACATTTTCAATATTAAGAAATGGACGATGCCTTATGACACCAGGAAAAAAAATTATTCAACTCGGACTGTAGGATGGCTGAATAACTAGAACTTTTTACTTCCGTATACACTTTTAGATCATCAACATAGAGAAGAAAATTAGCAAAGGAAAAACACGAACAAATATCATGAATAAACAAAGCAAATAACAAAGGTCCTAAAATACTACCCTGAGGTACACCAAAGGTGGCGATGAACTGTCTCGAAGAAACTCCATCGATAAGGGCAGTGCTGCATCACTTTATTAAATCGAATTGAATCCAATCAAGGAAAGTTGAATGAAAACCGAAACATGCCAATTTAGTCACTAAAATCATATGGGAGATTTCATCAAAGGCTTTAGAGAAATCCGTGCATATCGCGTCAGTTTGGAAACCATGCTAGAAGCCTGCGTGGCAATCTTCAGAAAAACGAATAAGTTAGATGTAGATCTTGCAACTAAACAAGTGATTTTTTAAGAGCTATAGAAAAGTTTTTCAAAAAAGCACACGTAAAATTCAGAAAAATGCATGTTAATTTTATTTTAATCGATAGTACAGTCTATATAATTTAATGTTTGAAGATTATTTCATGCAAATGTTGACCGCGACTGCGCTTAAAATGGTCCATCCGCTTAGTCCAATTTTGGCATACTCTTTCCAATGTTTCGGCCGGTATCTTACATATAAATGCTTTAATGTTGTCTTCCAATGCGTTGATTGAAGCAGGCTTGTCTGAATAGACATGAGCTTTAACATAGCCCCACAAAAAATAAAAATCTAAAGGCGTTATATCGCACGATCTGGGTGGCCAATTGACAGGTCCCGAACGTGAAATAAAAGTTGGATATCATTTTACGGTAGCGCTCACCATTCACAGTTACGTTACCAATCGCAACATCTTTTGAAGAAGTTCGGTCCAATGATACCTCCAGCCCATAAACCGCACCACACTGTGACCTTTTCTGGATACATTGGTAGCTCTTGCTATTCTTCTGGCTGATCTTCACTCCAAAATCGACAATTCTGCTTATTTACGTACCCATTGATCCAAAAATGAGCTTCGTCGCTGAACACAATTTTTCGATAAAAAAGTGGATCTTCGGCCAACTTTCCAAGAGCCCATTCACCAAAAATTCTGCGTTGCGCTAGGTCGTTCGGCTTCAATTCTTGCTCCAGCGGTATTTTGAAAGGCTTCACACCTAAATCCTTTAGCAAAATTTTCCACGTTGTTGAGTAACAGAGGCCCAATTGCTGCGAAAGACGACGAATCGATAAGTGATGGTCATCATTAACACTGGCCGATACAGCTGCGATATTTTTTTCAGTTCGCACTCTACGTAAGCGTGTTGGTGGTTTGATGTCCAATAATGTAAATTTGGTTATAAATTTAGTCACAATAGCTCGAATAGCCGATCAGTGGGTCGATTAAACTGACCATAAAATGGAAGAAGCGCGATAAACTTTCTTAACAGAACACACATTTTTATAATAAAATTCAATGATTTGCAAGCGTTGTTCGTTTGTAAGACGATTCATGGTTAAATTATAGACCAAACCGAAGACGTTTGACAGTGAAACAAAACACGAAACGTGCGTCAGCTGTTTAAACTAACTGTTTCAAAAGATAATAGCTAAAAAATCACCCGTTACAAAACCATGCTGGACTAATTAGACGTTTAATTTGACAACACATTCAAAAAGTTTAGATACAGCAGAGAATTTAGAAATTGTCTAATTATATAAAGAAATGCTTCCGCGTATTGGGTATATGGGGAATGCTAATATTTTGTAGAATTTCCTCTGCAATGTCCTAGAACTTCGAATTTTACAGGTAATAAAAAGTTGACGGGCAGTGCACACTTTTACAGCGAAAGAGGTTAATATGCAGCCTTGCAAAAAATAGTTAATCTACAAAAAAAACAAAAAAACAATTATTAAAATTCAAGAGGTGATTCATTTCTGACTTTCGCAATAAAAATATATATTTTTAATAACTGTCTTATTATTTTTATTAACTTCTACCTAGCCACATTTTGCAAAAAACTCAACTTTTTCCCTACTTACCTAAAAAAAATTTTGGAAAAACTGCATAAGCCTTGCAGCACCATAAAATATCAACCGTTTTTTAAATAAAAAATATGCGAAATTTCTTTTCCCAATTTCAGTACTTCAGTGCTCTTCGTGGACAACCCTAATCTGCCCATGACATTCATGTTTGGGCCCAAAAATTGCAATCAAAAGTAGCAAAAGAGCAAAATTTAAAAAACAAGATATGCAATGCAAACAACGCGCAGTAGCATAGTAACATTGAGTGGGCAATAAACAAAGCTGTTGACACTTGGTTTATAAAGAACGCGTTTTGAAATGGCTAATCTTTAAAGTGAATAGCAAAATTTGTATTTAACACTGGCAGGCGGACATGCTTAACCCTAAGTGTATCTATGTACATACATATGCCTCTATAGGGGATCAACTCACTTCAAATACACAATAAATGCACTATTGTCTTTTTTTTGCTACTCTGCACTGATGTTTCGCATACACTGTGCAACACTTTTATGGCCACTCAAGCCAGCACAGACTTTGTGGCTGCACTTTCTGAAAGAATAGCCTTCCGGTAATAAAGCACTCGCAGGATTTGCAAAAGTTAGTTTGAATTTGTTGTTTAAGGCTTACTAAAGGCTTAAAAAAGTGGAAAAAATAGTTAAATATAGTTAAAAAAACCATATGAAAAAACATTATTTTTTGTTAAAAAAATTTTTTATTGTTAAAAATATTTGTGAATTTTTGTTTTTTTTTTTAAAACATTTTCGTGAATTTTTTTTGTTAAAAAAACTTTTTTTTTTGTTAAAAATGTTTAAAAAAAAATTATTTAAATTTTGTATGAAAAGTGTATGCACTTAAAAAATAATCAACAATTATGTTTTTTAGTTTTATTCAATAATAAAAATGGGGGTATATAGGCTGTTTAAGAGAAATATCTTCGCTTCATTTTGAGATTTTTATAATTTGTTTTTTAAATAAAATATGCTCCTTAATTTTTCTGTCATTTTCCACATTATATTTTTCGGGAAAATATCATATTTTTTGTTAAGAAGTTCTGTGAAAAAAAAAAATTTTCTTTTTTAAAAATTGTTGTGAAAAAAAAATTGTTTCCCAATTTTTACAATTGAAAGGTGTATGCACTCAAAAAATAATTAACAATCATATTTTCGTCATGTGCAATTTTTCTCATTTTTGAAAATGAAAGTTCTTAAATAAAAAAAAACAACATTGAATCAGATATTTATAATTTTTTTTAATGAAACGTAAAAAATTTTTTCTGTCTGTTTTCACACTATATTTTTCGGGAATAAATCATATATTTTGCTTAAAGGTTTTGTGAAAAAATATTTTTTTTGTTAAAAATTTTTGTAAATAAAATTTTTTGTTTGTTAAATATTTTTTTTGTTAATTTGTTTTTTATTAAAATTTTTTGTGAAAAAATTTGGTTTTTGTTAAAAAATTTTGTGAAACAATTTTTTTTTCCAACTTTACAAGTGATAAAAAATAATCTACAATTAATTTTTCCCCATTTGCAATTTTTCTGATTTTTGAAAATGAAAATTCTTAAATAAAAAAAAAACCGACTGGCAGCATGAATTTTCATATATTTATTTGATCCCTGCGTGACTGCGGCATGACTTTGAAGTAATTTAAAAATTAACAGTAATGAAAGAGCTAAAAGCTATTTTCATATGAAATTCACAGCAGGGGTATGTTCAGAGAAATCTCTGTTAAATGTTGTCTTTACTCTGCCAATGCCAAAGTGAACTAAACGGATGTGTAGTATAGTAGAAAAGTTCAAAGTCAGCTGCAAGTATGTAATCATCAGTCATACAAAATTTAGGTATTATGTACGACTATGTTTACAATAACTTTTATGTTTTTTATAATTGGCGCGTACACCCTTTTTTGGGTGTTTGGCCGAGCTCCTCCTCCTATTTGAGGTGTGCGTCTTGATGTTATTCCACAAATGAAGGGACCTACAGTTTCACGCCGACTCCGAACGGCAGATATTTTTATGAGAAGCTTTTTCATGGCTTTTGTTGCTGCAAAAAATATCAGAAGTGAATGCACTTTTGACAATCCATATCCGATCTACACTAACGAGTTACACATACGCCGCGTAGCACTGGCTCTCTTTACTCTACTTAATTGACGCTGCCACTGAGTTGAATTGAGCTTGGAAAATTAAAATGTAAATTTACCCATGGCACGCGTCCGGAAGCTTTAATTACCTCAGTTGCAATTTCAATTGAAATATTAAAAAAAAATCAACTTATTAAAATTTGTTTGGCTTCGCTTTGGCCAAAAAGAGCGCACAATAGTTTATCTATTATGTATGTAGTACTGGCACACACTATACTACATATACATAACATGTAAGTATATTATGGGCACACATATTTTATGCGCCTGTAATACGCGTACAAATGAGCTATTTTTGCATAACCAAGTCAATAAACTGTCATTCATGCAAGTAAACAAATTTAAGCTTCCGCCAGCGAACTGGAGAATTTGCTTGAGCTAAGCAAATTCAATGAATGCAAAGAAAAGTAGTTGCGAGGAAACTATATTTTATATGAAGATAAGGCTGAAGGTAAATAGTACCTAAAAATATATTACACTAGGAGAATAATAAAGCTGTATACAACAGTAGAACATAGATTGCCACGAAAAATTCAACTAAATTTAAGTGAGAAACTTAAAAATCGTAAAATAAAAGAATTCAATCATATGAGTTGAACTGGTTGCCTTGCGGTCACGCATAGACCGATTAGGTTCATAAAACTATAATAAAAATCTCACTTAAAAATTCTTTACCTATAAAAAAGTATAACCAGCCATTATGCGCGATCGCGAAAAATACTTTTTATCTTTCAAATCTATAGGTATTATGAGCGTACTTTCGTTTATTCCCCCCCCATATACTCGTATGTATGTACGTAGTACTTTTTTTATCACTAATTTTAATCTAAAATGGAATTTTAATGGCACTTATAAATCATCTAAACTAAGTCGCTTTGATATGAGTTTATCATCTCGTAAAAATGCGTGCTTTGAAGATAAGAAAAACTTAGAATTACTTTATATTTATTTACAGTATGAAAATCATAGTCCAAACTAATTGACGGCAATCAATTTATTCTTAATATATCACTTTCACACTTAGCTATCGATAAATAGTTATTAATAATAATTACACTCAGTTTTACACTACTAACAGGCTGTGTAGGCGCACAGTGATACAAGAGAGGGGGGAAAAACGCTTTTCAAAATATGAAAAAATAGGTGCAAAAATGAGATTTTTAGTGTATACAGGATACTGAGATCACTGATTGAGCTACTGATTCTAGAATTTCCAACTTAGGTTAGGTTAGGTTAGCCTGGTTGGCAATAAGCCACGCATAGACCTTTTGGTTCCTAGCGATACCAGATGGAGACCGACCTCTATGAATACTGAAAGTAGACATCATGTAGAATGTCAGTGCTTTTGGCAAATCTAAGCAGAGCTGGGAGATCAGCTATTGAGACGTCCTCCAGACCCTCAGTTAAGCTAACTCTCATTGATTTTGATTGTTCCAGTATGATGTTCTTAGTTTATCCGCTTCTTCCTGATTAAGAGAGGCCACAAAATGGGCTTGAACCTATAAATGTGGAGACCGCCCCTTCACTGGCTAATTGGTTTGCCATTTCGTGTTTAGTAAATGCTAAGTGCTCTAAAACCCATGCGATACCTACCTCTTGTTTTGGCTCATTTGATAAAAAATTCAGGTTTTCAGCAACCAAACTAAGCATCTAACTTTTGGCGATTGCTAATTACTATATTGAACTTAGATCCTCCAAATTTACACAATGAAATACAAATTCCAAGAAAGTCTTTGAGAATTTTTTTCATGTCCAGTGATTCAAGTATATATAATATTTTGGTTATGGTTTTAAATTTTTCTGAAAATATTTATTTATATTATATAATTTTTATTATATAATTTTTCTAATAAATATTTGAGTATAATAAGAAGTAAATTGAAAAAATGTTGAAAAACATTCGATAATTTTGAGATTTGAGGATAAAATATACTTAAAAAAATTTTATTTACAATTTTTAAAATTAAAAAAAAATTTATTTTCAATCTTTAAAAAAAAATTTTAGTTTTTATTTTCAATTTATACAAATTTTTTTAAGGTCCTCGCCTCATTGGTATTGTGGAAACGAAAAAAGATCTTTATTTTTGTTTTCAGTATTTAATTTTTTGATCCTGTTTTTTGGCGATACGAGGTTCATTAAAAAAGTTGTAAGCCTTCAAAAAGTGGTCTTTCATAAAAGATATGTCGCTACCGACCCGGATTCCGGAACTCACAGGTGTCTGAAATCAAAAAGGTTCTTGTTCAGTATGAATGTCGTTATCGTGCGAAATACGATCTTCAAAAACAACACAAAAATTTGACGAAATGGCGGACGTTCAAATATCAAATACTGTTTTTGACCCTCTATTTTTTAATTTAAAAAAATACCTAACAAAAATTGTTTCCCAATGATCGTACTGTAGACGATAACGAACATCAATTCTATTTCATTTAAATTTTAATGCATCAAAATCGGTTCAGTAGAACCGGCTATATCTGCGTCCATTGTCCTTCTGAAGACCATTTTTTGAAGGCTGTCAACTTTTCGAGCGAACCTCGTATGGCCAAAAAAATTTTTTATTTAGGGCCTTAATTTGTTTTATGTTCGCTTCCTAATCAAATTTTTTAGTTTTTTTTTTAATTTTTTCAAATTTTTTTTAATGTCTTAATTTTAGTTTCTTAATAAATTCTTTTTGTGAAAGTTTTTAACAAAGTTGTTTTTTTTTGGAAACATTTTCTTTGTCATTTGTAGAAAGCCTCACCCTTTCAGTTTTTTTCATGATCAAATATATTAAACATTTTTTTTATTTAATTTTATTTATTAAATTTTGTTTTATTTAATTTTTTAAGTATAAGTTTGTTTAAGCTTTTAAGTATATTTTATCAAGAAAAAAATTGAAAGGGTGATTTTTCCACAAATTACAAAAAAAATGTGTCCCAAAAATATTAAAAATTTTCTAATTTGTTAAAAACTTTCACGAAAAAATTTTATTAAGAAACCAAAATTAAAAAAACAAAAAAAAAATTAGAAAAAAGTGAAAAGTAATCTTTTTTAAGTAATATTTTATATTTCAACTTTCAAAATTATCAAAGGTTTTGGAAAATTTTTTACTTAAACAAAATTTTTTTTATTTAATCTTATTTACTAATATTTTTTATTTTTTAAGTGTAAGTATAAGGCTATTTACGTTTATAGGTGTATTTTATAACTTTAACAAAAAAATGTTATACAAATTTTTAATAATTTAAAAAAATTTTATATTTTTGGGACACATTTTTCTGTCCTTTGGGGAAACCAAATTTAAAAACTTTTTTTAATTTAAATGAATTTACAAATTTCATTAAATAATTATTATATTTTATTAAATAAATAATTTTGTTGAAGGTTTTTGCCAAATTTAAAAATTTTAAATTTTTTGGGTTATGTGTTTTTGTCATTTATGTTTGTTTAAAAAACTTTAACAAAGAAATTTCATGAAAAAAAAAAATATTTCAAACAAATTTTTAATCATTTTAAACATGTTTACATTTTTGAGACACATTTTTTTATCATTTGTGGAAACCAAATTTAAAAGTTTCATAATTTTAAAAATGTTTACATTTTTGGGACAAATTTTTTTTGTCGTTTGAGGAAACCAAATCTAAAAACTTTTTTTGTTTAATAGAATTTAGTTTAAATAAATTAAAAAATTTTATTAAATAATTATTATATTTTATTTAAAAAAATTGTTGTTAAGTGTTTTTACCAAATTTAAAAATTTTTTGAACACATGTTTTTGCCATTTATGCCCCAAAAGTGTAGAAAATGTTTAATTATTTAAAATTTCAACAAAGAAATTTCATGAAAAAAACATTTGAAACAAATTTTCAATAATTTTAAACAAGTTTACACTTTTAGGACACCTTTAAATTTTTTTAATAAAATTAATTTCTTTTCAATTTTTTTGATTTAATTTAATAAAAAAAAATTTTGTAAAAGGTTTTTACCAATTTAATTTTAAACATGTTTACACTTTTGGGACACCTTTTAAATTTTGGTTTTCATAAAATGAATTTCTTTACAATTTTTTTTAAATTTAATTTAATAAAAAAAAATGTTGTAAAAGGTTTTTAAACATGTTTACATTTTTGGGACACATTTTAAATTTTTTTATTTTATAAATTTTTTTAATAAAATAAAATTTTTTTTAAATATAATAAAATTAAATTTTTTTAAGCATTATTTTATAAAAAGAAATTTTTGTTAAAGGGTTTTACCAAGTTTAAAAAGTTTTGGAACGCATTTTTTTTGTCATGGATCATCCCCAAAATATAATCAAATTATTAAAAAATTTAACAAAAAAATTCCATATAAAAATATTTCAGGCAAATGTTTAATAATTTTACACTAGTTTACATTTAAAAATTACAAATTAAATTTAAAAATATAATCAAATTATTAAAAAATTTAACAAAAAAATTCCATATAAAAAATATTTCAAGCAAATGTTTAATAATTTTACACTAGTTTACATTTAAAAATTACAAATTAAATTTAAAAAAATTATTAAATTAAATTTAAAAATAAAAAAATTTAATTTTTTCGTTAAGAGTTTTTACCAAATTTAAAAATTTTTGGAACACATTTGTTTTTTTGGGAAACATCCCCCTTTCAGTTTTCTTGTCTAATGTTTTTCCTTAATAGCTTAAGATATGCTCAGTAATCCTTGAAAGTTCCATAGTGGAATTCTCATAACAGCTAACCAGGGAAAAATTGTGCAAAATAATGCTCAGTGAGGCAGACTCGTATAAAACTTGTAAAGCCATCGAAGCATCACTCCGTACATTAGTAAGCAGATACACCTCAACATTGAATAAATCTCAGACAAGATCGGTCCATAATTTTTTGATAACCAACACTAAAAATATTTAAAACGAATTACCAGATTGAGCTGGCCTAATGAAAGGAAGTCGCCAAGCTGACGGACTTAAAAATTGCGGATAATATTCTAAACATTTTGCGCTATTTGATGAGATAATAAAAATGAACCATTTTTTTTTGTTTTAATTTTCAAAGTAAACTACTCGAATGAAATATCAAAAATGTAAGAAATAGTTTTTAATAATAGCGATTGCTTCCGATAAGCCTATTTCCATATAAAAGCTTATAATAAAAATCGTTTAAAGTTCAAAGTAGCAAAAAAAGGGGTTTGGGCATGTCAAACCACAACTTCTAAGAATCGCTCAGCCTAAAGCTGTTGGGATTACAAACGTATGAGTATATGCGTCATTTTTTTATTGTTATATTATTATTATAGAGTAAATCCCCACTATAATAAATTCAAGCGCACTACAATAATGCGGCTACAAAACAATGAAAGTTTAATGTAAACCTCGAATCGATTAGGTGAAAAAATTAAAAATAAAAACGTTGATTAATGAAACTATTTAAAATGCAGAACGCGCGTTGGGCGCGCATGACTGCCAACTAAATTAGATATTAAAAAAGAAAAAACACAAATCGTAATAAGCAAGAAATAAAACATAAATAAAAATTAAATGCCAAATTAAATGAAATTCGAGCTCGTAAATTTTCTATTTACCTCATTTATTTTAAATTATTTACACAAATGCTACTAAAATCCCCCTCGTTCTCTCCCCCTCTTTACAGCGCCACAACTGCGACGCTTAGGAAGAACCTCTCTCGAAAATGTCCGGCAATCAAGAGGTTATTGTTGCCTCACCCGTCTCCCCGCATCCACCACCAAAAGACCGCAAGCTATGGCGCGATCTCACCGCCTATTGGATGTTGGGTCTCTGCAACAACTACGGTTATGTGGTAATGTTGAGCGCAGCACACGATATTATCGCTCAATTTCAAGATGAAACGGCAGATGATAACACAACTGAGGATGAGAATGCGCGTAAATGTCATTTGGTATCGACGGGCGCCATTTTGTTGGCGGATATTTTACCTTCGCTATTTGTGAAAATGGTCATTCCCTTCCTGCCGTTTTGGGTGCAGTGAGTGTTTAGAGTGAAACTAAATAATTTAATAGAATTTCACTTTAATGCATTTCTTTTGTCTGATAGTTTCAAAATTCTGCTCGCTATTCTGCTGTCAGCATCTGGTTTTCTGCTCGTTGGTTTCGCTACAGCTGAGTGGATGGCACTACTGGGTGTGGTTATTACTTCGGCGAGTAGCGGTATTGGTGAACCGACTTTCCTGTCGTATTCGTCGCATTTCAACAAGTAAGTACTTGTCTATATATGTATGTACATATATAAGAATTCATTTTCAATCAATATTCGATGAGTATTTCAGTACACATTTCACAGTTTCGTGAGACTACTTCAGGCGGAACTTGGAAATCCAAGGACAATTTTTTAAGATATTTCTGCAACAAATTTTTAGAAGCAAACAAAAATGAGTATAATATTATTTAAAACGAGTGCCGCTAAACACGTGTGGTATTCTTCTTTACATCAAATATTTACATGGCGCAAAATTAATCATCCAATTGTTTTGAATAACTTACAAAAAAAAAAATGTTGTATAATTTTGAGTGACGAAAATCTTTATTTTTTACAAGAATTATAAATCTACCGTTAGGATGCTCAATTTTGCGCCACCTTGGATGTAAGCTGCATTTTTATAACTTTAACTAATTAAATATTCACAATTAAATTTATGTTCGGTGAAATTCACGAAATTCCCTTTAAAACAATAATTAACATATTTAAAATTCATGGAAGGCGTAAACATTGGCCTTGTAGACAATTTATGTATTTTATGAATCGTTTGCAATAAATAAACTCAATAGTATTGCTTGACTATAAATGGAGAAATATGGTGAAGTTGATGTATTCCTGACACATTTTTAGTGTTTTTCTAATCAATATAAACGTACTCAAAAAATGTTTATAAGTACTTTCGAACGATGAATAACTTTTTTCTGGAAGATGGGCGTACCATTTCGATTTAATTTATTTGAAGTTTTTGGAAAGAAGAAGAGAAGTAACTATATTTTTAAATATACTAAGTACACCAAGTTAAAAAAAAAATACGTCCTTTCGACGTACATTTTTTAAGCACTTTACTTTAATAAATACCATACTAAAGATGTTTCTCGAAATTTCTGTGGCTTTGGTTTACTCCAAGCTAATACGTCCAAAAGATGAATATCTGGTTTTCGCTTTACGCATTTTTTGTGATTATTTAAAACTGTGCAATACTAAAAATATTTTAGCGAGACTTGTGGTTTCACTTATTACCAGCTAATACGTCCAAACGATGAATATCTAGGGTTTTGCATTACGCGTTTTTTTATTATTAATTATTACTGTACTATATTAAAAATATTTTTCGCATACGTCTTTCCACTCTAATACGTCCAAACGATGAATATATGTTTTTTTGCATTATGTATTTTTGTATTATTATTTGTACCGGACGCTAAATGGTAACCTTTCATGAAAACACGCCATTTAGTAGAAGAAGAATGTTCCAGGCCCATACGTCCAAAAGATGAATATCTGGTTTTTGCATTAGTTGGTTTCTGGAAAGTGTTGTGGCTGACGTTTAATTCAAGCTAATCCAAAAGATGAATATCTGGATTTTACTTTACATAGTTTTTGTTATTATTTAAAGTTGTTGTATACTAAAAATATTTTCGCAAGTTTTGTCCAAGCCCATATGTCCAAATGAAGAATACCTGGTTTTTGCATTATGCGTTTTGTTGAAGGTTTTTCGAGAATGTAGAGGTTTTAGTTTATACCAAGGCAAAAGACGAATATTTGTTTTTTCCATAACAAAATTATTTGTTATTATTTACAACTGTACCATATTAAAAATATATCTCGCAAAACTTGTGGTTTCACTTATTCTAAGCTAATACATCTAAATGATGAATATCCGGTTTTTGCATTACACATGTTTTTTTTAGTATTTAAACCGTGCATTAAATTTTCAGAACGAAAGAAAAACGAACAGTTGAATTGGTATAAGCATAACACACAAAAAATGCATCTAATGGACGAAATTATTATTTTTTTTAAATGGCAAATTTTCATAATAATACGTTATTTAGTAGCTGAAAAATTTACTATCAATAGTATTGCGTCTTGTTGCCCACCAAACATTTATCCATCGAATCGATGAACATACATAAATAATATTTTGAAACGTAAATTTTTTGTATTATGAAATCACTTTTGTCACTTCCAGAAATGTCGTTTCCACCTGGTCATCTGGCACTGGCGGCGCCGGCGTAATTGGCTCACTCTCCTACGCCTCACTGCGAGCACTGCAAGTCAGCCCACGCGATACGATGCTCATCATGCTGATCTTCCCGGCGCTGGAAGCATTCTCCTTCTGGGTCATACTACGCAAGCCAACTATTATTCCGCTCACCAAATCTGCGCTGGAGTCGACAGAGGAATTGGTGGCTGACGATAAGCCATTGCGTGGTTTCAAAGAAAAACTAGTCTACATTAAAACTCTATGGCCTTATATGTTGCCACTGGCACTAGTCTACTTTTTTGAGTATTTCATCAATCAGGGATTGGTAAGTGAACGTGAAAGCGTAATGTAATAGAATTTTTAAAAATATTTATTTTCTTTTCATCTCCATTTCTTCCTACAGTTCGAACTGGTCTACTTCGAGAATAGCACACTCTCGCAGGCCTCGCAGTATCGCTGGTTCAATGTCGACTATCAAATTGGTGTATTCATCTCCCGCTCATCGGTCAATCTATACAAAATCAAGAAAATATGGCTCATGGCAGTCTTTCAGTTTATCAACGTCGCCTACTTCCTTACCGAGGCGATATACTTCTATACGCCAACCATTTGGATCACGCTGGTCGTTGTGCTGTGGGAGGGTTTGTTAGGCGGTGGCGCCTATGTGAATACATTCTATCGCATGTCTAAGGAAATAACGCCCGGCAGAAGACGTTTCGCTATGGCTATGGTCACACAATCGGATGCCTATGGCATTGCGTTGGCCGGCTTCTTGGCCATTCCACTGCATAATGCAATTTGCTCGCTACCGGCAGCGCATCGGAAAGTGGTGTGGTGAATTGGCAAAGATTGGGTCTCGTATTTTAGTTGAGTTTAGTTTAAGTCAGACAATAATTAGAATAATTTAAGACAAGCCATCGGATTGTAACGATTGTAATGCATAGGAATTCACGTATTAAAAAGTTATTATATGTTAATGTAATTATTAGTCGACCGCTTAACGGAAAGAATTGTTATACTTGTAGTAGATAAGCGAACTTTAAGGTTTCGCAGAATTGTTACATATAAGTGCTGACATGAACTGAGTACAAAGATTAATTGCTTGTGTACTTTTGCTTCTCTTTGCAAGGGAAGCGTAAAACTAATTCAGGGAATCGTTATTGAAATAAACGAATATGACCACATTTTTTTGAATGTGTCAAAGCTGGCTGCGAAGAGCTTCGATGAAAATCAAATTACAAATTTTATTTCTTGGACAAGTAGAAAAGGCGATGATCTATAAATTGATAATATTAATGAAAATATAGTTATAAGTGGATTGGAAATCTAAAAGCAAGTATGTTGATGGTGCATGAGTATAATATGTACAGGGTGTTTTTTAGCTGCATCAGAGCTAGATAGATATAGATAACTATGATTTGATAGCTGAGAACGGTAACCGTGTAGACATTTCTGTTTAGTAAGATTTGGCAATAATGAAAGGCAATCCGACCTAGGACGCCTCTTAATATTAAATGGGCAATTAAATCGCCAGGACTAGGCGGTATCTACCCAGCTGAACTGCAGCAATCATTGTCTCACATTGTCTCATCGAATATCAAAATTATTATTAGAAGTTGTCTTAAGATGGGTCACATTCCGCTAGGATGGAGAGAGACAAAAGTCTCTTTCATACCCAAGACAGGTAGGTCCACACACTAACCCCAAAGATTTCAGTCCCATTAGTGTACGTCTTTTCTACTCAAGATCCTAGAGAGAATAATAGGTAAATATATACTGGGCGTTATGCCTTTAAATAAGCCCTCCGCGGTGCAACATGCCTATACTAAAGTGAAGTCTACAGAAACCATCTTACACTCGTTTGTCGGGTTGGTTAAAAAAAATTTATAAGGCAAAGAGTTTGCACTGGTTGCTTTCGTAGATGTAGAAGGCCACTCTGAGGAGATTTTAGTGCCAATAAAAATTTGTTGATTTTTATAGAATTTAATGTTTTGAAAGTGCACGAATTTTTTCTCGATGACGTTCGAACATTGAGTTAAACACTTGATTGAGCGTTCAGCAGAAAAAATGTTAAGTCGACCCAAGTTTTTTTTTCAGAAGTTCTCAAATGTGTAGTTTGCATTAGGTACAATTACAAGCCCAGTTAAAAGTCTAAATAAATATAGTTAGTCGTGCAGAAAACAAAAGCTTTATAAAACCAAGTCTCACAGCAGGTGCCTTACCCATGCAAAACAAACGAACAAACCAATCAAAAGAAGGAGAAATTTACATGTTTGCGAAAATTCAGTGAATGGCTTGACAATATGTACATATTATGATTTGTGTCACTTAAACCAAACAAACTAATGAAAGCGGAGTACCGCGTGATAAAATTGTAAAATCATGAATTATAAAACTCCGTGTAAATGCAATTTTTCTGTGTTTTTATGCGGATGACGACGTGGACAGAAAGTGTTTGTGTTGGGCATAATTTTTTGTGTTTGTTAGTTGCTATTGCTTTCACCTACTATTCCTCTTCACAACCAGGTATTTTTCCTTCCTTTTGTTTGTTTATTAATGGAGCCTGGTGACATAGCAAATTTGGAAGGCGTAACCTTGTATTATATAATCTGTGAAGTGTACCATACTTTTTTGAGAAATGTACAGAATTAAAAAAAGTTACTGTTTAACTGACTGCGTGCTGAAAATTAATGTCTGAATGAAAAAACTTTAATCAATTTCACGATGGGCCAACAAAAACTAGAAAGAAAGCTTTGTATGATTATAGTTCATTTGAATAAACACTGAGCTAGTTCGCGATAAAGAAATATCACCAATTGGCAATTTCATGCTTATTTTTTCAACCAGGTATGTGAGATATTCAAAAGACTGCCTAAAAGCATGCAATAGCGAATAATCTTAAATTACGCACTTAATGCATCAGCGGTTGACGAAACTATTGGGTTGGTGAATAAGTTCACAGCGTTTTTATATTTTCTTTGATTTTCTACGATTTATTTGCTGTTTGCCAAAGGTTAAGTATTCATTCGATAGAACTTTTTCTGCTCTACAAATCCATGTTGATTGTATTTTTGAGTTATTTAATTCTTTATTAGTTTTCAGGCTTAGAAATGGAATACCCAGGAGGCAAAAATCAACATTTTCGAGACCTGCTCTTCTTTGCTTTTCATCGAGGTCAAAAAGTTGCTGAAGCAGCCCGAGAAATTTGCGACGTATATGAAGAGATGTCATAGAAGAGTCTACAGCTCGGAAATGGTTTCCAAAATTGCGACTTTGACGTCGATACACTCCCGTAGCGGAAGGCCTTCTGAATTTGATGGAGAACGTCTCAAGTCACTTTTGAAGCCAGTCGTGAATTAACGGAAAAAAGAAACTGCGACCATAAAACGTTTCTCAATCACCTTCATTCAATGGGATTTACCGAAAAATTTGGATCCTGGGTGTCTCACGAGCTCAACGAAAAAAACAATCAAAGAAAGTCGCCTTCATTTTGCTGCTCAACTTCTCGCCCGCCTCGAGCAATACGGGGTAATAAACAGCGCTTTTTGTACCGAAACGTTACGGGAGATGAGATATGGGGCCTATACATCAATATGAAGCAAACAAAGCAGTGGGTGGCTCCAGGAGTTACGAGAGTCAATTCGAATCTTCATCGAAAGAAGCTCATGATATGTGTTTGGTGGGAATGGGAGGGAGTGGTGCTTTGGGGAATGCTCGAAAAGAGTGTCACGGTCAACAAGGAGCCCTACATTACCCAGCTACACCGCGGTAATGAGGCTTTTCGACTGAAAGGACCTGATCAACAAGGTAAAACTCACACTCAAGTCGTCAAATCCCTACTCCAAGAGCTCAAACGGGTCGTTCCCTCCCGACAGTCGGTTCTACGTTACCGGGACGACCCGGATTTACTATATATCAGCACTCCTGTACCTGTATAGAGAATGTTTTGCTGCTACAATATAAGCTGGAATAGGTAGTCCCAGTACGGCGGATGCTGTATTTTCTGGACCTTGCACCGATCAATTACCATCTTTTCCGCTCCCTTACGTTGACAAAGAGGCCTTCGATAACAAAGAGGCCCTTACAGCTGGCTCAACGACTTCTTTGACACCAGACCAGACGATGTTTTCCGGAACGGCTTCAACAAATTGCTCGAATGGATCGAGAGGTGGGAAGAGGTTGTAAACAGCAACGGCGAATAATAATTGATTAACTTATTGATATAATTATTGGTTTTTGTTTAAAAAAAGGCTTCGGAAAAAATGCTATGAACTTATTCCCCAACCTAATACATCATTTCTCGAATTCGTTGAGGAGTCCACAGGTAATCGATTAAGTGAAACCAACCTGGGAAATTTTTGTTAACAACTTCTTTTTTTGTTTATTTTTAAAATACAAATATCACACCTCGGCGCTAATGGAAATACCGTTTTTTCTTTGCCGGAATCGTCAATCGATCGAAAAAGTAAAATTTCACTGACGGTAATTAAAAAAAAATTGGTTTTAGAAGAAAACAAATAAAAATTAAATATATTTTTTCTATTTTTGGTGAGGTAAAATTAGAAGCTGCTACTCAAAATTATGGTTTATTTAAAAAACATTTCCTTATACTGTCTCAGCTCATTAGTCATACTTTTACGTTCTGTCAAAAAAGTACCGGGAATTGTTCAGTAAAACGCGAAATAATTGTTTAATCATCAAAATTTATTTGTCGCCTTCAAAATAGGCTCCATTCGCAGCAATTCACACATGCCAACGATTAGTTCAGTCATCAAAGCTCCTTTTAAGCGCATTTGAAGAGATATTTTTTCTTCAGCTCCTTCAGCGAATTCTCCTTAATGGCCTCTTTCGACTCAAGATGGCGTCCGCAAAGTGGCAATTTAAGATGTGGGAAAAGTAAAAAGTTACAGGCGGCTAAATATGGCAAATACAGTTTTTGTTCGATGATATTTGTCGAGCTTTTGGTCAAAAAGGTATTCACAATATGAGCCTTGTGAGATGGTGCGTTACCATAGTGCAAGATCCTTGAGTTTTCTTTCCACAAATTCTGCCGTTTCCTACGCACATGCTCACATTCTTTCTCAAACGTCGCATAACTACCAAATAATATTCTTTGTTTACCTCAGAACCATTTGGAACGAATTGCAAGTGCACAACGCCGTGATTCTCAAAGAAAATGAGTAGGATGACTCTCATTTTTCACCGACTTTGACGTGATTTTTTGGGTTTCGGCTTATGTGGATAGCGCAATTCAGCCACCTGTTCACTGGTTTGAATGTCAAACTCATATACCCACGTCTCATCACCTGTTTTGATGCACTGGATAAGCTTTGGGTCCGAATTCACTTGCTCCAGCATGTTTTCAGCCACCTTCTTCCGATAAATTTTTTGAAAGAAATTCAACTCTCTTGGAACGAGTCGAGCAGCCACGCATCTCATGCCCAATTGATGGTGTAAAATGTTGCGAATTGATTCGTGAGACACGCTAACCGTGACGACACGAACTACCTCCCTCAAACTTAAATGATGGTTTTTCAGCACCATTTCCTTAACTTTGTCAACATTTTCGTTCGTCGAAAACGTTGATGGGCGCCCAGATCGCGACAAATCTTCAACGACTTCTCGGTCCTCTGCAAAAGCCTTATACCACTCGTAGACCCGTGTTTTTGATAAAGCACACCTGCCATAGGCTTTCTGCAACATTTTCAATGATAGGGCACACGAAATCCCGTTCAAAACTCAAAATTTAAGCTAAATTCCTTGTTCGATATTTTTATCCATAGTCAAAATCGCAGATCACATCTGCGGTTGACTGATATGATTAAATGCCAAAAAAAGCCAATGGACAGATTACGCTTAAAATCTGCGAGACTATAGAGGACAGTTCCACCAATACTCCAGCTAAAAAAATGTAGACATATGTGTAACGGTCGCTTTTTAAATGAACAACCCCCGATATTTTTTCGACAGAATGTATGCTTGAAAATACAGTGAAAAATATTAGTTATCACTAAAGATTTTCACTGTCACTACGAGTAAATATTTAGTGTTAGCGCAATTTTTTTCACTATCACTAAAAGTTTAATGGTAGTTAATTCTTTTTTTCACTATCAGTAAATATTCAGTGATAATGAAACTCGTGTTTCAACTACTACTGAAGAAGTATATGTGCTGAAACCCCTTTTGCATTTATGCTCATGCTCAGATGTTGGCCGATGGCCAAGAGGCCTGCTAATAAAGGATGGTTAAGTTTCAAGGGCCAGTATTGATTTTGAATAAAATAAAATTTTTTTATGAAATTATTATCATTTCTCTTTATTATGATAATATTGGTATGGTTCAATTACGTATAAAACAAAACATCGGCCGAATAGCCGCACACCTCCATCCGATGGTCCAAATTTTCGATGACGCTGAGGCATAATTGAGGTTCTATGCCGTTAATGTGGCAAATTATTTCGTCCTTTAGCTCTTGAATTGTTGCTGGCTTATCGATGTATACCTTTTTTTTTTAAATAAACTCAAAGAAAGAAGTCCAACGGTCAATTGACATCGCCGCGACGTAAGATTATTCGGCCATCAAATTTTTCGCGCAAAAGAGCCATTGTTTCGTTAGCTGTGTGACAAGTGGCACCATCCCTTTGTAAGCACATATCGTCCACATCCATATCTTCCAATTCGGGCCATAAAAATTCGTTATCATCTCACGATAGCGAACACTATTCACAGTAACTGTCTGACCGGCCTCATTTTGTAAAAAATACGGCCCAATGATGCCGCCGTCCCATAAACCGCATCAAACAGTCACTCTTTGTGGGTGCATTGGTTTTTCGGCAATCACGCTTAGATTATCATTCGCCCAAATGCGGCGAGGCAATTCTGCTTATTGACGAATCCACTGAGCTGAAAATGTGTCTCATCACTGAAGATGATTTTCTTCGAAAATTGGTCATCCACTGTAGCCATTTTTCATAATAAGCCTGAATAACTTTAGCGCGTTGCTCGATTATGTATCTTTCCATGATTCAAATTGAATTAGTCTGAAATTGAAAAATGTCACATGAAATGCAGAGAAAAAGTTAACGTTTAGGTATGGTTTACATTCAACATCGGCCCTTGAAGTTTAACCACCCTTTATAATAAATGGGCACGCGACCGAAGTGAAGCCGTCTAGAATTAGTTGAGAGTAAATTAGTTTTTCAACACATAAGATTTAAAATAGTAAAAACAAAAATAGAAAAATGAAAATAACAAAATAGTGTAAACTTTGAGCTTGAGAAATTTGCTTCATTCTCTTGCAGCGCAACAACCTGCGTCTTATCTCACATGCCGACTCCTACTGGCATCAGACGCAGATAACGGCAAACAAACAGCATTGCGATTTGCACTTAACCTCTTCTATATTTAATATATTACATTGTATTTATTGATCATTACAATGGTTTTTTGCTCTGAAAGGCTGGGCGATAACGATTCGATGTGGAATTCTGTGCGTCTATGAGTAGGATAATCCTCTTTATCGCAATTCAATCGGAATTACAATTTTTTATTTTTATATTATTCGTCAATCAAATTATGCTTAAATTACAATTGCAATAACTTTAATTTAAAGAAAATTTAAATTGCAATTATACATAGTAAGCGCAATCTTAGAGGCCCCAAAGAATGTGCGTAATATTTCTAAATTTAAAATTTTTTTAAATAATATTATAGTAAACGAAATAATTCGAGACGTATGCAAGAGTTAAATCGAAAAAAAGTTTAGTAAGAACCACCTTGAAGGTAAATATCGCAATTCCTCAACACTTCAACAATTTTTTCCTGTAATCGTTGAAATTTAAGGAAAATTTTAACGAATTTCCCAAATGTAATTTCAACCTAAGAATATTACTTTTCTGCAGGTGGTGAGAGAAACGATTCACAATTTTTGGAAAATTTAATATTTTTAAAAAGATTTTGTGTCAAGTCAACCAAAGGATGCCCCCAAGGAGGCGTTTTATCACCGCTCCTTTGGCTATTGATCATTGACGTGCCCCTACAGACTCTCAACGAACTCGGATACGAAGTTCAGGGCTTTGCTGACGATTTAGTCATCACGATTAGAGGCAAATTTGACTCTACTATAACTGATTGCATGCAACTAACTCACGACTTTCGTTAAATCCGAACAAAACTTGTGTGGTACCCTTCACCCGAACAAGGAAATTAAGTCTAGGAACCCTTAACTAAGGGACGCCGACTTAACTCTATCTGGGGACACGAAACATCTGGGAGTAATTCCTGGTAAAACATTGACTTGGAAAAATCACTTATCTTCAATCACTTATCATTATCACAATCACAAACAAAGTCTTGAGAGCAATATACGTATGCCAAAGGCTTTACGGTAAAACATAGGGTGTACGGCCAAAGATGGGTAACAAGGTCTACAGAATAGCCTGCCTGAGCGTTACGGGAGCAATGTGAACATGCCCCACAGCAACTTTCAGATTGGTCACTAGGCTCAGTGCACCTCTAAGGCCTCATAATCTACACCATCTCAAAGAAGGCAATCTTACAAGACATGTAAGGATTCTGGGTTCAATCCGGAACTCTTCGTGCCTGACAGTTCACGACAAGATGGAAAGGAAACTAGAATTTTCCAAGAAATTCAAAGTGGTCATTAGTGACCGCGCAGCGTGGAGAAACAATGAAATATTCTTAAAACAGGGGGCACAGGTGTGGTTTACCGATGGGTCCCAAATGGAAGACGGTAGTGCCGGGGCTGGAATTGTCGGACCACATTTCAAAAAAGCTATTGCAATGGAAAAACCCACTTCCATTTTTCAAGCGGAGGTCCACGCCTTAGAGCTGTGTGCCAAAGAATGTCTACGCAGAGACACGCGCGATGCCAATATTAAAATCGCTGGATAGCTTCTCATCCCAATCAAGGTTGGGCTGGGAATGTTTAAAAATCCTCAACACCCTAGCATCAAGAAACTTTGTTACCTTGATGTGGGTTCCGGGACATGAGGGACACGAAGGAAATAAAATTGCGGACACTTTAGCGAAAAAGATCCTGAACCTTTCGGCGGGGTAAATAACAGCTTCAAAAGTGCCTTTCTGCATGAGCAGGAACAACGAGGCCTAATCGATTACTGGAGAGCCCAATCGCGCATGCGGCATATCGAAAACCCTTAAATCCAACGCTGCATGTGATTTATCAGTACTGGAGGAAAGGAGAGAGGCACCGAGTGCTAGTGCTAACGTCTAACTTTTTTACTAAATAAAATAAAAAATCATTTTGAGAGAAGGAAATCTTTATTTTGACCCTTTCGAGCTCCATATACTCTCTGTATACTACAACTGTCTAAAGGAGGATTTGGTGTCGCTGATTACGAGTGTGAAGTTAAGTTTGTAGAGCTCAAAATAGTATTTCTCCTATGGCAAGCAAATTTTAAAAATAATTTGGTTGGAGATGTTAGTTCGGCTCTAAGGTACAGCGCTTACAGTTGGGCAGTTGGGTTGCTTTACTTCAAATATTTATTCATTTAATTAAAGAAAGTACTCTATGCGATGAAGCAATGCAAACAAATGCAATTATTCTTCCGATTCTGTAGACTATTCGGAAAATGAATTAAGTGACTTTGAGCTTGCCGACATAGAGGACGAAAAACAAAAAAGCAAACCAAAATATCATACTAAAAACAAATAATTAGAAAAATAATAATGAAATAAAAACAAATGTATAAAAATTAAAAAAAAAAAAAACAAATTTATGAAGACTTAGACAAAATTTAACACTTGATTTAATGTATAAAAATAAAGAAAAATTTATAAAAGTTACAAATAAGTTTATAAAGTTTGAAATTAAACTTAATGAAATTTTTATAATACAAAAAATGTATGAGAAATTTAGAGGAAAAAAATACATACTAACAAAAATAGCAAACAAAAATTATTAAAAAAAAAAAGTGTATATAAATGTAAAAACAACTGTGTAAACATACATACAAACAGATTTATAAAAACTTCAAAAATACATATTCATAAAAGTTAAAAAAAAATACAGTAAAAATTTAATTTTGAGTAATAAAAGAATTATAAGAAAGAAAATACTAACAACAATATATAAAAAAGTGGTATTAAAATTAAAAAAAAAAAACTTATTAAAATTCAAAATACAAAATTTATAAAAATTAAAAAATTAATTTTAAAAGTTTAATTTCAATTAATGAAAACTTATAAGAAAGAATAAACAAACAAATGTTAAAAAAATTATAATATATACATTAAAGAAAAATATACATAATAATAATAAAACAGTTTATAAAATTAAAAAAAAATATATAAAAAATTACAACTTAAAAAATTAAAAAATTAATTTCAAAAGTTTAATTTCAGTTAATGAAAAACTTATAAGAAAGAAAACACTAACCAAAATATGAAACAAAAATTTGAAAAAATAATAAGAACATTAAAATATATAACAAATTAAAAAAAAAATCATAAAATTTAAAAAAAATTACAAAAATAACAAAAATTAAAAAATAGATATAAAGAGTTTACTTTAAATTAATGGAAAATTTATAAGAAAGAAAAGACTAACCAAAATATCAAACAAAACTAAAAAATAATAATGAAAAAAGTACCTATAAAAATTAAAAAAAAAATATAAACGTAAAATAACATACCATAGAAATTTAATTAATAAACAAAATTATAAGCTAGAAAATACTAAAAAAATATGAAAAAATTATAACAAAAAATTATGAAAATAAAAAAATATACAATGAGACATTTTATTTTACTTAATAAAAAAATTGTAAGAAAGAGAATACTTACAAAAAATATCAAAAACAAAATTTAAATTACAAAATTATAAAACACAAAAATAAAATTTAATATACACAAAATGTATGAAAGTTCATAAAAATATTGTAAAGATTTAAAAGAAATGCAAAAATTATAAAAATATAAGAACAAATTTAAAATAAAAAAATAAAATAAGTTATTGTAATTTAATTTTATAAAAATTAAAAAATTGATTTAAAAAGTTTAATTTCAATTAATAAAAAATTTATAACAAACAAAGCACTAACCAAAATTAGTGCTTGATATAAAAGAATAATAAAAAAATATAAAAATGAAAAACAAACTAAAAATTATAAAAACTCCAAAAACAAAATATAAAAGTAACATACCACAAACATTTAATTTATAAACAAAATTATAAGCCAGAAAATACTAACAAAAATATGAAATATAATTTTTTTATAAAAAATTATAAAAATAAAAAAAACAAATGTGTAAAAATTAAAAAAAGAAAAGAATTGTAGAAATTCAAAACAGAACTTTATTTAAATTAAAAAGAGAAATTTGAAAAAAATTTATAAAAATTAAAAAATTGATTTAAGAAATTTTAATTATTGAAAACTTATAAGAAAGAATAAAGAAATATCAAACAAAAATTAAAAAAAATATATGAAATTAAAAAAAAATTAAAAAATTAAAAAATAAATTTAAAAAGTTTACTTTAAATTAATGAAAAAGGTTTAAGAAAGAAAACACTAACCAAAATATCAAACAAAAATCAAAACAAAATAATAAAAAAAAATTTAAAAGTTAAAAAAACAAACATTAGAAAAATTCCAAAGAAGAAAATACTATCGAAAATATAAAAAAAATAATTTAAAAAAAATTATGAAAATAAATTGAAAGTTTACAAAACAATTAAAAAATAAAAATAAAAAATACAATAATTTATTTAAAAAATATCAAAAAATAGAATTTAAATTAGCAAATTATAAAACTTAAAAATAAAATATAATGTACAAAAAATGTATAAATGTATTAATAAAATAATTGTAACGATTTAAAAGAAATGTAAATATTATAAAAATACAAAAATATTTTAAAATTTAAAAATTATGAATATATAAAAAACACAATTTAAAATTTTAAACTAAAAAATTACGAAAATTAAAGAAAAAATTTACTTTACATATAATTTATAAAAATTAATAAATAAATTGTACAGATTCAAAGAGAATTATAAAAATTGCAAAAAATAAAAATAAAAATAAAACTATAATTAAAAAGTTTAATTTTAATTAATAAAAAATTTATAAGAATTAATTGAAAAGCAATTAATAACAAATTTCAGGTCCCAAAATGGTACTGCAATTTTCTCATGGTGGGCTCTACAAACTAAATTTGCTGTAGGCGAACTTCATGCGACACATGGCAATTAATGAGATTGAGATGACTTGAGATTCTTAATAAGCACAGACGTATTATAGACACGTTAAAGACAAAATTTTGGATGTGATTCTAAAAAGTTGTAAATAGAGGCATAAATTCTTTAAAGCGTATACTCTAAGGAGTAAAATGCCCACAAAATGATTTCAATAACGTGGCCAATGGAATTTGATGGCTATATAGTTTGATGAAAATTGTATGAATTGTAAGTCTCGCATAACTTTATGTCAGCATTGGAATCAAGTTCAGGGTTAAGATCACTTGAATTTTAGAAATTAGTGTCCTTTTGGAGAAACGGAGGCTTATAATTACTTTGGTAGTATTTCAAATAATCTCATTTCAAAGTTTGAGTTTCTACCAGCTACAGCTATGAAATATTTAATCAATTTACTAGAAACTTGGCCCTTATGTACGTTTATTTCTATATAATAAAGTAAAATAATTCCATTTAGCCAATTTCGGAACTATATTTCCCATTTACTAGTTTTGCCATTTTTGAGGGTGCAGTTCTTCGAACGCAAAATGTAGTAGCTGCTCAACATTTATACACCCTTGAGCATGAATATGAGTAGATTGCATTCTTTTCTGGTATCAGGTACAATTGAAATAATCTGTTGGAAACCGCCGCTTCTAAATTATCTAATTTTCTGGCATTTTTGTTTTCAGTGTTTCGTAGTTGACTCAGTTGTTGAATTGTCAATTCTCAACAATAAAAACTCTGTCATGCATTAAATGAACTCTTCTGCCTTCTATTATCAATACGACTAAATAATCTATCAATACGACTAAATAAGCCATACCACCTGGCCGTATCTACTGTAGCCATGCGCAAAGAAATGCAAAAAAAGTGGGGATCGTACGTCACTCTCTTGCACGCTACACGAAGGCAAGCAAGGTATGGCGCCCCCATAGTCAAAGGGAAGTGCTATCCACACATCTGCTTCGTTATCAAAAAAAAATCGCGAATACCAATTTGAATGCCATTTCATAAGAAATTTCATATAAACAAAATTTCAAACAAATGTCAGCAAATTAATAAATCGTACACCGATTTTTTGCTCATCGCTTATGAGGCACTAAAGTGGAGAAAATTAACATAAACGAGTTGTCTCATGCGTAAGCGAATCTCTTATGAGCCAATCAACGTTACCATCTCAACAGGTTAAAGCTACACTCTTCACTCTTATCAATTGTCAATAAAGCTCTCACCGCAAAGCTTTTAAGCCATGGAATTAACACTTAAGTTTAAATTCGATTACAACAAGCAATCAGTCTTAAGTGAGTGCCCATTGATATCAAGTGTGTGCCACGAGTCAAGCCGGTTAATGATCTAACCAAAAAACAAACGGTTGATAATAAATTTAAATAAAGAATAAAAACTGTTTTAGTAAATGCAATTGTTTTAACTAAGATTCAAAACATTCAACTCGCAATTCTCTAAATTACAAATGTGCGTGTATTAAATCCCTATTAAAAACGCCCATATTTTATGATTAAATTGTTATGTTCGGGCTTACATCAAAATGCTTGCTTATCTTAATCTGCTTTGGCTTAATCAATTACGAATTAGTTGATGATAGTGACATACCGAAGAACGATGAGAACAAACCGCATATCATTTTCATACTGGTCGATGATTTGGTAAGTAATTCTGTGAATTTAGGTAAGCTGTGAAAAAAAAATCAGCGGTAGGTAGGTAGGTAGAGTGGCTGCCGCAACGACACACTTAGACCTTTCGTAGGTACATTGTGATACCACTGGAGCTTATCCTTACCCTATAGATTCCTTTTCAAACCATCCGGTAGCTTTAATAAACGAGCAAAGCTTCGCTAGTTTTACATGCGCTATGTAAGCTACATCAGTTGAAAATGCCGCATCAAGAGTGCGCATACTCCTTATAGCTAAGCTTTCACACTCACATAAAAGGCGTCTGACTGTTTCCTCTTCTTCTGTATTAAGACAGCTTCTACAGAAATCGATGTACGGGAGCCCTAACCTTCAAGCATGGCTGTCTATTAAACAATGACCAGTTTATACCCCTACGAGGTGTGTTCAAAAAGTATCGCGAATTTTGTGTTTTTTCAAAAATTATTTATTTATTTATTAATGTCTATTTAAAACATTCTATAATTATTTTTGATGAGTGAGTTTTAGATTCAAGCACTTTTATTGTTGTTGTTGACTATCCGAGTATATGAAGACTTCATATGTGGATAATACTCTCTTTTTTATTACCGTAAGTCCCTCTTTTATGGCAGTGACTTCCACCTGAAATACACTGCAATCATCAGGTAGGCGAAATGATTGGCTAACTCTGAGTTTATCGGAGTAAACCCCTACACCTACTCTGTTGTCTAGTTTTGAGCTACAAAGTAGATGTTTATATCATTTTCTCGAACAATAAACCCGTTATTCCATTCCTCTTTGGAAGGAAGTACTGCGACGAAGGATTTATTCAAGTTGATATCCTTGGTCTTACAGAAATCCGTTGTACCAGGAATGCAGGAGAGTTTTTTTGAAATTGAAGAGTGTCCTCTCTGGTTCGTTCAGAGTATACCGATTTCTCTTAATCTGAGAGCTGTCTTGGCAGCTGTTTGCTTAGCGAATTGCTCTATTGGTAATAGGTTAAGCATAATATTTAGTGCCTCTATTTGAACTGGAACGTGTGCAGGTGTAGTGGAAAGGGTTAGGTGCGGCACTGAAAATACTAGTAAATGCGTGTGATTGGTAAAGAAAACATCCTGGCGTTAGGAAAGGTTCGATTAACTTGGCTGATCAGTAATGATTTCATAGGTTAGGTTAGGTTAAAGCGGTTGCCCAGTATGGGGCACACTCTGGCTCATAGCCCATTGTGATGCCGCGTGGGGACTTGTGTTTATCTCTACTAAAACGACGGAACGATTCAGATTTTGTAACACTTTTGAAATGAAGACTTGAACTTTTTTTTTCAAATGAAAAATGTTAGACGATCCCTGACTTCCACAGTACTGAGATCTTCCAACTCATTAAAAAACTGTATACCTAAAATGGTAAATCTGCGTCTGGATAGAGCAAAATCAATGCCACAGGAGATGGGAACTCATCCCTTCCTCTCTCTTATCTAGTCAGCTACTTCAGAAGTTATGGGTCTGCACACCCATTCTCCGGGCATATTTGTCTATGAGGCAGTGCCCCATTATAACGGGAATCAGTGTGCTAAGACTGTACTTCTTTTGAGTTAGCAGAGATTCTGTGCACTTAGCATTGAGAGTCGACCACAATTGTCGAGCGATTTTGCAAGTGAATTCATTACGTCATCTTTCGTTCGCAGCTCTTGTAATATCCTCAAGAGATTCAATATCACAATGCTCAGGTTACCTTTAGGTGAAATGATTGAATGATTTCATATGCGTCGATCCAAAACTAGTCCCTAGTGTTGTTAAGAGTAATTTTATGGGCGTGTAAACTTCAGACCCTACTCGTGATACACTTTTTCACAAGCTGATCCTTTTATTGATTAACAGCGCAGATTGCTGATCCTCGCCTCCACGACTACGCTCAATGAGGGTAGGAAAGCAAAACCGAGGCAGCTAAGTACTGATCTGCAAAATGCTACCATCATTACAAGGTAGACAAGCAGCACCAGTCGCATTTTTTTCCCGGAAGATGGTGCAAGATGGTACCTTGAAAGTATCCAAAACACTAATCTATAATTTAGTAATATTAGATACCGATGTAGGTAAAATATCAAGTTCTAAAATGACACACAAAAACGTCAGGACACGTAAACTTAATTTTGTGTAGATTAAAGATTTGTGTTCAATTTTGCTGGATCGGGCCACATTCTCAGAAACGAACGAAACCGGCGAAAGGTTTCATCAAACGATAATGACATTCGAGGATTGTTTCGGCGGGAAGAGAATTGACTACATGCATATAATATACATCCGGATTACCATTGGTAGATTATAACCCAGAAATAAAAAGGAAAAAAAAACGATTGCGGGTTGCATTGGAACCCAATGAAAAGCATCGTATTAATTCGAAAAAAAGGATTATGGAATATAAAAAATTTGAATAGAAAAGTTTTGTACAAATAGATCAAAATGTTTTCAATTTTCGATGTCGCGGTGAAAGGACAATTAGTAGGGTCAATAAATCAAGAAGCTATGCCATCTCAGGTTCAATCAAGTTGGAAAGGTTCTTGGAGAGTTTCAAATCATTAGAAATCAATGCAGACTTGCGTCGTGTTGAACAAGTGATTAATATTGAGAAATTTAGTGCTGCCGAAGCAGATTGTAAGCTAAAGGGATAGTCTATGATTTACTCCCACCACGTTTTTGTGGAAAATACGCGAATCCTGTGTATTAACCACTACCTTTAATATTTACCACTTAATTTGCAAAAAAAAACAGGTGTTTTCTTGGAATTTTGCGTATTTATAAATCAGATTTAAGAAATCGAGTAGATAACTACAGGCCAATCGTAAAACTCCCAATATTGCCGAAATTATTGTATAAACTAGTTAATAATTAATTAATAACTGCATTCAAAGTAAAAATTTTCACAGACATGGCGTCTATCCCTGAAGATCTACTTGTACGAACTTTACCATTTTTTCTAACTTTACATTAAACTCATTAGAGAATGGGTTACAGTTGGATGTTCTATATGCTGCAAATTTGCGATTCTAGATCTCTTCCCGCTTTAAGGCTCAGGGCGAGCTCACGAACGAATCTAAAATGGGCACCGGTGTAGGCTCAGGGTTATATTGTGAAGAGCTTTTTATCAGTGAATCTTTTAAACTACCGGATCACTGTAGTGTTTTTCAAGCGGAAATAAACGCTATTCATGAAGCCTTAAGATGGTTAGAGATTAACAGAATATCATCAACAGATGTCTGCATTCTATCAGACAGGCAAGCTGCCCTACGGGTCCTCAATGCATTTCAAATAACATCAAGGAGTGTCTGACATTGTCGCCAATCTCTGGCCAAATAATATCGTATTACCTTATGCTGGGTTCCGAGCCACAGAGATATACCAGGGAACTGTAGGGCTGACCAACATGCAAGAGAAGGTACCTGTATGCCAAACATAAGCAACTTTATACGGGTACCTCTCACAACTTGTAAGCTTCTTGTTATGGATGAACTAATCAGTTCTGTAAACCAAAGATGGATTAGTGCCAATACCTGTGAAATTGCAAGGCAAACATGGCTAAGGCTAAATCTACTTCTGTCCCCGAATATTATAAAATTCAGCAAACTTCAAATTAGGACCTTAGTAGCGGATATTGCCTTATAGGAAAACACGCAAAGAGATTAGGCGTTTGCATGCATGATTTTTGGCGTAGCTGCAGGAGTAGGAGTTGGAAACAATTCAACAGATTTTCTGCACCTGCCCGGCTCTAGCCAGAAGCAGGAACCGAAATTTAAGATCCTACTTCTTAATGAATATAGATAATCTATGTACTTTAGGTATCAACAACCTTTTACGCTTTGTCAAAAGCTTAGGATGGTCCAATGAGGAAAGGGAAATGTAGCCCAGTCCCTGTCTCTAAGTGCGATGCGGCTGACAAACCTAACCTAAACCTAACTATGGCGTTTGACAACTAAAACTACGGCTTTACTGCTCGCTGCTTTAGAAAAACTTGGAATCCACTCTTTTGCTCTTAATTGGCTTGGAGCTCAATCGACTTTGTTTTTACTGATTATTTATTGCTGGCGTATGCCGATGATATTGACATCATCGACCTTAACAACCGCGCTGTTAGTTCTGCCTTCTCCAAACTGGATACGGAGGCAAAGCGAATGGGTCTGGTGGCGAACGAGGACAAAACGAAGTACATCCTGTCTTCAAACAAACAGTCGGCGCACTCGCGTATCGGCACCCACGTCACTGTTGACAGTTATAATTTCGAGGTTGTAAAAGACTTGGTTTATTTAGGAACCAGCATTAACACCGATAACAATGTCAGCCTTGAAATCCAACGTAGAATCTCTCTTGCCTACAAGTGCTACTTTGGACTAAGTAGGCAACTGATCAGTAAAGTCCTCTCTCGACGAACGTATGACGCAGAAGTTTGAACGATGATAACATCCGATGAAGTGACGCTTGGAGTGTTCGAGAGAAAGAAGATTTTTGGACCTTTGCACGTTGGCAACGGCGAATATCGAAGACGATGGAACGATGAGCTTTACGACGACATATGTAGACATAGCGCAGTGAATAAAGATCCAGCGGCTACGTTGGCTGGGTCATGTCGTCCGAATGGATACAAACGCTTCGGCTTTGAAAGTATTCGATGCGGTACCAGCTGGTGGTAGCAGAGGAAGAGGAAGGCCTTCTCTGCGTTGGAAAGATCAGGTGGAGAAGCACTTGACTTCACTTGGTGTGTCCGATTGGCGTCGGTTAGCACGAGAAAGAAACGACTGGCGCGCTTTGTTAAACTCGGCCAACATCACGTAAGCGGTTATCGCGCCAATTAGAAGAAGAAGAAGAAGGTTTAGGAATATTTCTGTGCAAATCGATTGTAGAAATTCTCCATAGCTACAGAGTTATGGTAGAAAATGTAACTGCCCAACGAGAGTTTAATGCGCACAGGTAGCGTCCTTCGTTTGAGGCACTTGAAACTTTAAACTCGTTTTTCTCGAAACTACTTTTTCAGGCACGGTCTGCATGATAACTCATACAGTTTTTAATATTTTTTGATGCGATTTTTTTTTTTTTAATATTCGAAAGTGCTTTCTGTATAGTCTGTCGAGCCGGGTTTTTGATATTTTGATTACAAAATTTTATAAACACAATTAAAGTGTGACATTTATGACGTAAAGCGCATACTCTTTTTTAAAACGCCGTAAATTGCAAAATTTTATGAAATTAAAAAATCCGGATCGGCAGACTATAACTACACCTTTATTTTACAAGAACTTTTCTACTTTTAATAGAACCATCAACATTTCAAGGAGAAATAATGCCGACCGTGGAGCAACTTTTTTTCTATTGTACTTTGGGTCACGTGATTTTTTATATACTAATTTTTGTAAAGAAAAATTAAAACAAGTTTTTTTAAAAAGTTTAAGTACTAATAAACAGTGTATACAATTTTTTTATATTTATTTCTATTGTTATTCCTTCTACAAACAGTTTTTCTTTTAGCGCATTTTTGGCGCTGCTGGACGTATGTAACCCCTTAAGTGAGTTCTGACGCACCCCTAGGAAGGCCTTTAGCTCCATTGCACAGTGGTCCCGCCGCGTAGGAAGAGCGGTCATAGGAACTTTTGGCGTGATAAATGACTTTTTAGTACGTTTTTAAGTTGATAAATGTTTTTATTTGTTAAAAAAACATTAAGACATATAAAAAGTAATATATATATAATAAGAATATATATAAGATATAATAATAATAATATATAATAAAGTAATATATAATTAATATAAAAAGTCAAAGGAAAATTAGGTACACACATTTTTTACATAAAATTTTTTTGTTCCGTTTAAGGTTTTGCATAAATCTTAAATTATAAACAGTAATAGAAAAAAACATTAAATTCCGAAAGGATGAGTTAACTTATTCTTATTTATGAAAATAATAAAATATTCACTTTCCAAAAAGTTAATGTACTTAGAAATACAAAACTTTTAACTCAGTAAATCTAACACTTCTCTTGACATCATAGATTTCTTTTTACATGGTAATTTTCGTAGACTAGATATAAATGGATCGGAATTAAGAAGAAGCCTGTGTAAAAGATTCGTGTTAGTTACAGTTCTTGAGTGCTTTCTGGTATTGTCACGTCTGAATTGTTTCACTAATTTATTACATGATTCAGCTGCCTCCTCTGATAATTCTCCAATTGATAATAAGCAATGATCGATTACCTCCGACCCATGAATGAGCATTTTATGAATTGATGCAGGTTAATTATACCATGAATATTTACTAACTAGAATTTTAGCAGTGTCTAGTGCGTATATTTTGAATTTATTCGAATTAATTTTAAAACCAGATGAAAGACATTGTAGGAGATAACTACATCTGTCTATAACGTGCTTGTCTATTCCTGTGATTTCGGATGATATGGTTGAATGAAGGAAAAATTTTCGTGCTGTATTTTCATCATTAGAGGTGCCACTTCCTCCACTTCGCGGTTTGTCAACTATCAAGCCTAATTGTTCTCTAAACTCCCTCTGAACGAATTCCTTTCTCTTAGCTAAAAGTGCTTTTTCCTCAGATGAACGTGCTTGCCACCTTTTAAATTCGATTCTATAAGAAACATGAATAAAGTATTCAAAAAATCGAATCCAAGAATGCAGGGGTGATAAACCAAATTCAAATTTACTCGAGTTTACTTGTTTGTTTCTACACTTTTCTAAATCATTAATTTCTTACTTTATAACTATGGTTATCGATTTTAACAACAGTCGGATTCAAGTCACTAATAGCTTTTTTAAAATACTCTTCTTCTTGAACACAAAGAGCTTTAGTTTCTTTAGCAAATTGAAAACGTATAGGCCGGCAAAACCTTGTGGAGGATGGGCAAGGGTTTTTCCAAATTATCTTATCTGGGTCAGAGGTAATCGATTTACAAATTAATTTCAAGGGTACGTAAGATGTAACAATTAAACTTCCATCTTCCGTTCTCGGATCAGAAAAACTTTGCTTGTTCGCGAAAGTGGCCCATCAACATTCCAATCAGCTGCCTGCAGTCCCTTCTGCTTAATGACAAGAGGATTGGTGACAGTCGCTCGGCCATGACAGGTAATATCAGTTTTGTCCATCTGCAGCCCTTCTCACCCTGCCAGGCTGCCTTGTGGGTTGAAGAAGCCCGTTTGCTAACTGTGGCTTTGATGGCTGCAGAAGAGAGTGGCAGAGCAGGCTCCGGGTCAAAGAAGTCGGCCTCAGAGCCCATCCTAGCTAAAGAGTCAGAGATGTCCTTACCCGCGATGACCACGTGTCCTGGGACCCATGTTAGCGTCAGGCTATTATGTCTACCGACATAGTTCAGCTTGGATTTACAGGACTCAACTACCCTGCAGAAGGGCAGAATAAAAAAAGCTCCTGTTTAACTACCTGCGTAGGAAAAATGAATATCTGAATGAAAATGTTTAAGTCAAGGATCAACATTTTTTACTTTTTTATTTAATCAATTTCACGATGGGCCAACAAAAACAAGAAAGAAAGCTTTGTATGCTTATAGTTCATTTGAATAAACACTGAGCTAGTTCGCGATAAAGAAATATAACCAATTGGCAATTTCATGCTTATTTTTCCTACCAGGTATGTGAGATATTCAAAAGACTGCCTAAAAGCATGCAATAGCGAATAATCTTAAATTACGCACTTAATGCATCAGCGGTTGACGAAACTATTGGGTTGGTGAATAAGTTCACAGCGTTTTTATATTTTCTTTGATTTTACAACGATTTGTTTGCTGTTTGGCAACGGGTAAGTATTCATTCGTTAGAACTCTTCCTGATTTACAAATCCATCTTGATTGTATTTTTGAGTTATTTAAGTTTTTATTAGTTTTGAGACTTAGAAATAAAATGCCCAAGAGACGAAATCAACATTTGCGACACCAGCTCTTCGTTGCTTTTTATCGAGGTCAAAAAGTTGCTGAAGCAGCCAGGGGCATTTGCGATATGTATGAAGAAAGTGTCATAGGTGAGTCTACAGCGTGGCTTGCAAAGTTCAAAAATGGCGACTTTGACATCCATGACACGACCCGCAGAGGAAGACCTTCTGAATTCGATTAAGAGCGTCTCAAATCAATTTTGAAGGAAAACGGTTGTCAAACCAGTCGTGAATTGGAGGAAAAAATTAACTGCGCTCATAAAACGATTCTCAATCACCTTCATTCAATGGGATTTACCGAAAAATTGGGAGCATCAGAACTTATGAAACTCGTTTTTCTCGAAACTACTTTTAATTATTTTTTGAGCGCGTTTTTTGTTATATGTCGAAAGTGTTTTCTGTATAATCTGTCGAGCCGGGTTTTTGATATTTTGATTAAAAAATTTTATAAACATAATTAAAGTGTAACATTTATGACGTAAAGCAGATACTTTCTGGCTTGAGAGACTATAACTACAACTTTATTTTACAAGAATTTTTCAACTTTTTACAGATCCATCAACATTTCAAAGAGAAATGATGCAGACTGTGGAGCAACTTTTTTTCTATTGTACTTTAGGTCACGGGATTTTTTATATACTAATTTTTGTAAAGAAAAATTAAAGTAAATTTTTATATAAAGTTTAAGTACTAGTAGATAATGTATATAATTTTTTTTATATTTATTTCTGTTGTTATCCCTTCTAAAACAGTTTTTCTTTTAGCGCATTTTTGGCGCTGCTGGACGTACCTATGTAACCCCTTAAATGAAAACAACCTGCTAAATTTTTGTTAACCAATTCCTTTTTTGTTTGTTTTTAAAATACAAATATCACACCTCGGCGCTAATGGAAATACCATTTTTTCTTTGCCGGAGTCGTCAATCGATCGAAAAAGCAAAATTTCACTGACGGTAATTTTAAAAAATTGGTTTTAGAAGAAAACAAATAAAAATTAAATATATTTTTTCTATTTTTGGTGAGGTAAAATTAAAAGCTGTTACTCAAAATTATGGTTTATTTAAAAAACATTTCCTTGTACTGTCTCAGCTCATTAGTCATACTTTTACGTTCTGTCAAAAAAGTACCGGGAATTGTTCAGTAAAACCCGAAATAATTGTTTAATCATGAAAATTTATTTGTCGCCTTCAAGATAGGCTCCATTCGAAGCAATTCAGATATGCCAACGATTAGTTTAGTCATCAAAGCACCTTTAAAACGCGTTTGAAGAGATATTTTTTCTTCAGCTCCTTCAGCGAATTCTCCTTAATGGCCTCTATCGGCTTAAATCGGCGTTCACAGAGTGGCAATTTAAGTTTTGGGAAAAGGAAACAGTCACGCGGAGCTGAACTCCATTGAATACGAGGGTTATTCGATGATATTTGTCGAGCTTTTGGTCAAAAAAGTGTTCACAAAATGAGCCTTGTGAGATGGTGCGTTATCATAGTGCAAGATCCATGAGTTTGCTTTCCACAAATTGGGCCGTTTCCTACGCACATGCTCACATTCTTTCTCAAACGACGCATAACTTCCAAATAATATTCTTTATTTACCGTAGATTCATTTGGAATGAATTACGAGTGCCCAAAACCATGATTATCAAAGAAAACGAGTAGGATGACTTTCACTTTTGACCGACTTTGACGTGGTTTTTTGGGTTGCCTGTTGACTGGTTTGAATGTCAAACTCATATACCCATGCCTCATCACCTGTTTTGATGCACTGGATAAGCTTTGGGTCCGAATTCACTTGCTCAAGCGTGTCTTCAGCTACCTTCTTACGATGCATTTTTTTGAAAGAAATTCAACTCTCTCGACACGAGTCGAGCAGCCACGCATCTCATGCCCAATTGATGGTGTAAAATGTTGCGAATTGATTCGTGAGACACGCTAAGGTCACGAACTACCTCCCTCAATCTTAAATAATGGGTGTTCAGCTCCATTTCCTTGACTTTGTCGACATTTTCAGTCGTTGAAGACGTTGATGGGCGCCCAGATCGCGACAAATCTTCCACGACTTCTCGGTCCTCTGCAAAAGCCTTATACCACTCGTAGACCCGTGTTTTTGATAAAGCACACCCGCCGTAGGCTTTCTGCAACATTTTCTCCGATTAGGCACACGAAATCCCCTTCAAAATACAAAATTTAAGACAAATTCTTTGTTCGATATTTTTATCCATAGTCAAAATCGCAGAGCACATCTGCGGTTGACTGATATGATTAAATGCTAATGGACAGATTACGCTTAAAATCTGCGGGACTATAGAGGACAGATGCACCAATATTCCAGCAAAAAAATGTAGACATACATATGTGTAACAGTCGCTTTTTAAATGAACAACCCCTGATCTTTTTTTGACAGAATGTATGCTTGAAAATAAATTGAAAAAATTTAGTTATCACTAAAGATTTTCACTGTCACTAAATATTTAGTGTTAGCGCAATTTTTTTCCACTATCACTAAAAGTAAGTTGGTAGTTAATTTTTTTTTCACTATCACTAAATATTCAGTGATAATGAAATTCGTGTTTCAACTACTACTGAAGAAGTATAGGTAGTGAAACCCCTTTTGCATTTATGCTCATGCTCAGATGCTGGCCGATGCCCAAGAGGCCTGATAATAAAGGGTGGTTAAGTTTCAAGGGCCGGTGTTGATTTTGAATAAAATACGATTTTCTTTTTAAATTATTATCATTTCTCTTTATTATGATAATACTGGTATGGCTCAATTACGAGTAAAACAAAATATCGGCCAAATAGCCGCCGGCACACCTCCATCCGATGGTCCAAATTTTCGATGACGCTGAGGCATAATTGAGGTTCTATGCCGTTAATGTGGCGAATTCTCTCATCTTTTAGCTCTTGAATTGTTACTGGCTTATCCACGTACACCTTTTCTTTCAAATAATCCTAAAGAAAGAAGTCCAACGGAGTAAAATCACATGATCTTGGCGGCCAATTGACATCGCCGCGACGTGAGATTATTCGGCCAACAAATTTTTCGCGCAAAAAAGCCATTGTTTCGTTAGCTGTGTGACAAGTGGCACCATCCCGTTGTAACCACATATCGTCCACATCCATATCTTCCAATTTGGGCCATACAAATTCGTTATCATCTCACGATAGCGAACACTATTCACAGTAACTGTCTGACCGGCCTCATTTTGGAAAAAATACGGCCCAATGATGCCGCCGTCCCATAAACCGCACCAAACAGTCACTCTTTGTGGGTGCATTGGTTTTTCGGCAATCACTCTTGGATTATCATTCGCCCAAATGCGGCAATTCTGCTTCTTGACGAATCCACTGAGCTGAAAATGTGTCTCATCACTGAAGATGATTTTCTTCGAAAATTGGTCATCCACTGTAGCCATTTTTCATAATAAGCCTGAATAACTTTAGCGCGTTGCTCGATTATGTATTTGTCCATGATTCAAATTGAATTAGTCTGAAATTGAAAAATGTCACATGAAATGCAGAAAAAAAAGTTGACGTTTAGGTGTGGTTTACATTCAACATCGGCCCTTGAAATTTAACCACCCTTTATAATAAATGGGCACGCGACCGAAGTGAAGCCGTCTAGAATTAGTTGAGAGTAAATTAATTTTTCAACAGATAAGATTTAAAATAGTAAAAACAAAAATAGAAAAATGAAAATAACAAAATAGTGTAAACTTTGAGCTTGAGAAATTTGATTCATTCTCTTGCAGCGCAACAACCTGCGTCTTATCTCGCATGTCGACTCCTACTGGCATCAGACGCAGATAACGGCAAACAAACAGCAATGCGATGTCACTGCGCCGATTTGCACTTAACCTCTTCTATATTTAATGCATTACATTGTATTTATTGATCATTACAATGTTTTTTTGCTCTGAAAGGCTGGGCGATAACGATTAGATGTGGAATTCTGTGCGTCTATGAGTAGGATAATCCTCTTTATCGCAATTCAATCGGAATTACAATTTTTTATTTTTATATTATTCGTCAATCAAATTATGCTTAAATTACAATTACAATTACTTTAATTTAGGGAAAATTTAAATTACAATTATAGTAAGCGCAATCTTAGAGGCCCCAAAGAATGTGCGTAATATTTCTAAATTTAAAATTTTTTTGAATAATATTATAGTAAACGAAATAATTCGAGAAGTTTGCAAGAGTTAAATCGAAAAAAGTTTAGTAAGAACCACCTTGAAGGTAAATATTGCAATTCCTCAACACCTCTTCCTGTAATCGTTGGAATTTAAGGAAAATGTTAACGAATTTCCCAAATATTATTTCAATCGAAGAATCCTACTTTTCTGTAGATGGTGAGAAAACCGATTCACAAATTATGGAAAATTTAAAATTTTAAAAAAGGTTTTGTGTCAAGTTAACCAAAGGATGCCCCAAGGAGGCGTTTTATCACCGCTCCTTTGGCTATTGATCATTTCATTGGCGAGCTCCTAAAGACTCACGCCGAATTCGGATACGAAGTTCAGGGCTTTGCTGACGATTAAGTCATTACGATTAGGGGCAAATGTGATTCTACTATAACTGATCGCATGCAACTAGCTCACGATATTACGCAAAACTGGTGTCGGGGGAAAGGTCTTTCGTTAAATCGGAACAAAACTTGTGCGGTACCTTTCACCCGAAGAAGGAAATTAAGTCTAAGGACCCTTAAACTAGGGGACGCCGACTTAACTCTATCTGGGGTCACGTAATTCCTGGTAAAACATTGACCTGGAAAAATCACTTATCGTACATCTGAAACAAAGCCTTGAGAGCAATATACGTATGCCAAATGCTTGGGATCTACGGCCAAAGATGGGTAACAAGACATACACAATAGCCTGTCTTGTAGCCAAAGGGACGGCAATCAGTGCAGCTTCAGCTTCAGCTAAGGCTTCCTAATCTACTCCATCTCAAAGAAGGCAATCTTACAGTACATGTAAGGATTCTGGGTTCAATCCTGAACTCTCCGTGCCTGACAGTTCACGATAAGATGGAAAGGAAACTAGAATTCTCCAAGAACTACAAAGTGGTCTTAAGTGACCGCGCAGCGTGGAGAAACAATGAAATATTCCTAAAACACGGCGCACAGGGTCCAAAATGGAAGACGGTAGTGCCGGGGCTGGAATTGTCGGACCACATTTCAAAAAAACAAAAGGTCCACGCCTTAGAGCTGTGTGCCAGAGACACGCGCGATGCCAATATTAACATACTCTCTGACAGTCAAGCAGTTCTAAAATCACTGCATAGCTTCTCATTCCAATCAAAGTTGGTCTGGGAATGTTTTAAAATCCTCAACACCCTAGCTTCAAGAAACTTTGTTACCTTGATGTCGGTTCTGGGACATGAGGGATACGAAGGGAATGAAATTGCGGACACTTTAGCGAAAAAGGGGGCAAGTACTACCTTCATAGGTCCTGAACCTTTCTTCTTCTAACTTTTTTTTAAATAAAAAAAAAATCATTTTGAGAGAAGGAAATCTTTATTTTGACCCTTACGCGCTCCACTGATTTTCCGTTTGTATACTACAGCTGTCTAAAGGAGGTTTTGGGGTTGCTGATTACGAGTGTAAAGTTAAGTTTTCAGAACTCAAAAAGGCAGATCCACTATGGCAAGCGAATTTTAAAATTAATTTAATTAAATTTCGTACACGGTGTGTCTATGGCTGGATGGAGATGTTAGTTCGGCTCTAAGGTACAGCGCTTACAGTTGGGAAGTGGTTGTGGTTTACTTCAAATATTCATTCATCTAATTAAAGAAAGTACTCCATGCGAGGAAGTATTGCAAGCAAATGCAATTCTGCAAACTAACCGGAAAATCAATTAAGTGACTTTGAGCTTGCCGACATAGAGGCCGAAAAATAATATAATAAAAAAATACCAAAAACTAATAATTAAAAAAGTTATAATAAAATAAAAACAAGTTTACAAAAATTAATAAAATAAATGTACAAAACAACGAAAAAAATTTATAAAAATTATAAAATAAGTTTAAAAAGTTTAATTTCCTTTAATGAAAAATTTATAAAAAAAAATATACTAACAAAAGTAGCAAAAAATAAATAAAAAAACATATATATATAAAAAAATTTTATAAACATACATATAAGCAAATTTATTAAACTTCAAAACTACATATTTATAAAAGTTAAAAAAAAATACAATAAAAGTTTAATTTTGAGCAATAAATGAATTATAAGAAAGAAATACAATATCAAAAAAAATGTATTGAAATTAAAAAAACAAATTATGAAAATTCAAAACACAAAATTTGTAAAAATTAAAAAATAAATTTTAAAACTTCAATTTCAATTAATGAAAATTTATAAGAAAGAATAAAGAAACAAAAATATCAAACCAATGTTAAAAAAATAATAATATAAACATTAAAAAAATTATAAAAATAACAACAACTTAAAAAATTTGAAAATAAATTTAAAAGGCTTAATTTCAGTTAATGAAAAACTTATACGAAAGAAAACACTAATCAAAACATCAACCAAAAATTTGAAAAAAATAATAAAAAATGTATAAAAATTAAAAACAACTTCATAAAAATTCCACAACAAATGTTTTAAATGTTAAAAAACATACCATAAAAATTTAATTAAGAGACAAAATTATAAAAAAGAAACTACTAACAAACATATGAAAAAAGTATTTAAATAAAAAATATGAAAAAAGTATACCTAACAACTATAAAAAAAAAAACAATAATACAAATGTATAAAAATTAAAAAAGAAAAGAATTTGGAAATTCAAAACAAAACATTTATAACATTTAAAAACAGAAATTTATTTAAATTAAAAATGAAAAAATTATGAAAAAATTATGAAAATAAAAAAATATACAATACAAAATTTTATTTTACTTAATAAAAAAAAAATAAGAAAGAGAATACTAACAAAAAATATCAAAAAAACAAAAAAAATTAAAATTAATATACACAAAATTTATGAAAGTTAATAAAAAAATTGTAAAGATTTAAAAGAAATGTAAGAATTATAAAAATAAAAAACAAAAAATTTAAAATTTAAAAATAAAAAAGGAATTGTAATTTACTATTATAAAAAGTAAAAAATTGATTTAAAAAAATTAACTTCAATTAATGAAAACTTTTAAGAAAGAATATATTATTTCCATTAGTACAAATACAATCAAATAAAAATTTCAAACAATGACATAAACATTAAAAAAATACAAATTAAAAACAAATAAATAAAATCAAAAAACAAAATTAAAATAAATAAATTTAAAAAGTTTACTTTCAATTAATAAAAAATGTATAAGAAAGAAAAGACTAACCAAAATATCAAACAAAACTAAAAAATAATAGAATAAAAGTATATAAATTAAAAAAAAAACACTTTATAAAAATTCCAAAAAAAAAATATAAAAGTAAAAAATCATACCATACAAATTTAGTTAATAAACAAAACTACAAGCTAGTAAATACTAACAAAACTATGAAAAAATTATTAAAAAAATATTAAAATAAAAAAATGCACAATAAAAATTTTATTTTATTTAATAAAAAATTATAGAAAGGGAATATTAACAAAAAATATCAAAAACAAAATATAAATTATAAAATTATAAAACATAAAAATAAAATTTCATATACACAAAATTTATGAAAGTTAATAAAAAAATTGTAAAGATTTAAAAGAAATGTAAAAATTATAAAAATATAAGAAAAAATTTAATATGAAAAAATAAAAAAAAAATTGTAATTTAATTTTATAAAATTTAAAAATTTATTTAAAAAGTTAAATTTCAATTAATGAAAACTTATAAGAAGGGATATACTAACAAAAATATCAAACAATTAATGAAGAAGTTCCAAGAAAGAAAACCCCAACCAAAACATCAAACAAAAATTAAAAAAAGTAATAAAAAAAAGTTGAAAAGTTAAAAAAAAAAACATTATAAAAATTCCAAAGAAAAAAATTATTAAAAAAAATTATGAAAATAAGTTGAAAGCTTACAAAACAATTAAAGAACAAAAATAAAAAAATACAAAATTTTTTTTTTTATTTAACCCATCTTCGGGCGCTACAAGAATTCGACATAATTTTTCCATTTCCTTTTTAGTCAGTGCTTATAGGACCATAATCAAGAAAAATTAAAAAAAAAAAAAAAATTCTGACCATCGGTGTTTTAGATATGGATTGGTCGAAAAATCGACCACTGGCCAAAAACCGTCAAATATATTAAAAAAAAATGCAACATTTATGAAAAAAATTTAGCACACGAAGTCAATTTCTTTCATTTTATTTCAAATACAAATATTTTTTTGTTGTTTTATTGATAGAAAAATCAGCTTACAAATTTTTATGATAATCATCAAAACATTTAGTATGTAAAGGAATATTGCATTTTTTGCAAGTAAAAATAGTATGTTTGCGTGTACCCTTTCATTGATCCGAGGAAGGTTCGATGGACCTTCATCTCCATGTTCGTTTTCATACTCGTCCTCGTCCTTGTCGTAATTCAATAATTCTGTTGTGACTTTATTCTATAATTTGCCACCGCATTATCATAGAGATCCACACCACCCATGTCATGATTATACTTTTGAATAGCTTTTGGCTGCGGGATAGTGATAGTTTGTTTTTTCTTCCGACAATATCTTTTAGTGCTAATAATTGGATTGACTGTGGAATTATTAGTTATATCATTGACTACAGCATTATCATTCCACTGAACAGTAAATATTTCTTGCTGATGATCAAGTAGTTGGTCAAATGTTCCTCGTATTTCTTTTTTTAAATTTCTCAAAGGAGAATCGCCCATTCTATTTTCGCGAATAGTACCAGTTGCAAAAAATCGACGTTCGTTCAGAGGGCACATTAGATGGTATGAAGAGAAAAAAATTATCAAAGAAAATGATGTGGCACTCAGGGTCAGATACGTTGGCAAGCAAGTCTAAGTCTGTGTGTGCGCCTAGACCCATAGTTTTATCGTGAGGGGTTGCTGCTCCCCCGTACAATGAACTAGAAAATAAGTGCCCACTTTCAGAGCACAAGCACCATGTTTTAAATCCAAACCGGATTGGCTTTCCCTTGATAAATATTTTGCAGGAGTGGCGTCCAAAGTATGGAATCATCTGTTCGTCTATAGAGAGATTATGGCTAAAGACTCCAAACTGCATAAACATTTTGTTGAGAGCGTCAGTAATAGGACGAACTTCGCAAAATTCGTGTTGTCAGCGAGGTGGAAAAACGCTTAATTTTTTTAAACCAATTACGACTCATAGCCTGCTTCACAATTGGAGCTCCTATGTCCGGTCGAACAGACCAGTAGTGGTCAATGTGTGGCAAAGTATGGTACCCCGATAGGTACAATATTCCAATAAACCTACGTATTTCGATTGGCGTGATGTTAATTGGAGCATTGTGTCGGTTTGCATACTCATTTGTGAAAGTGGTAATATTTGTGATCAAAAAACAATGTAAAGAGATCATAGGGGAATTTTGAGCCTACAAAATAGTGCAATTATATATACGTATACAAAAAGGATTGATTGCTTACCAATTTCAGAAAACATTTCTTCCAATTTGATTGCTTCCACATTTATTGCGGTCCTTGTGTATTGAAAATTTCTGAGTTTTCGCCATATGGGGCGGACAAAATCCGATTTACTCAAGCGAAAAACTGTAGAACTAAAAATCTTAGCGGAATGCCAACATTCCACCGCTGCATCCCTTTTAGGATAGTTCCGCCCTAATTCGATATTAGACGAATGAGAACTAGTTCGATTTGTAGGTATTTTCTAATAGTCCCGTACCATCTAATATAGGACAGGTTCGATTTTGGAGGTAAGGTACTAGTGCTGAACTAGAATTTTGGTTCACTAGTAGTGATTTTCCCTGCAGGGGTAGTACCTTTCCTATACCACAAAGATAATACCCTCCATCTCTTTCAATAAGAAAAAAATATTGCTACATTTTGTTATATCCTACATGATAGTTCCTGGCCAGCGGTCGATTTCTCGACCACTAAAGTTTACGTCCATGAAGCAGTAAAAATTATTGCAATATCGATATGTTACTTTTTTGATTCTCTTAATTTCATCTTTTCTTTTCACAATAAATTAGTAACAAGTATTTATTTTTTTGTTTTTCATTATTTTTTCATCTGCACAAAAACCACGTAAAAATAGTGATAATTTCATTCTTTTACAAAAATCTCCCCTTAACCTTTCTTTCTTAAAAAATTATGCTCTGGAAATTAACTAAATTCCAAATTTAAAACATGTGAAAACTGATCAATAAATTTACATTTAGTTTCTGAGATATTGGAGTCCGAAGTTGGTGGTCGAAAAATCGACCAGCTGCCGAAAATGGGTTAATAAATTTTTTTTTATTTAAGAAAGAAAATACTAACAAAAAATATCCAAAAATAAAATTTTAATAACAAAACTATAAAACTTAAAAATAAAATTTAATGTACAAAAAATGTATAAAAATTAATAAAATAATTGCAACGATTTAAAATAAATGTAAATATTATAAAAATATTGTACAAAAATTAATTTCAAATTAAAAAATTACGAAAATTATTTATTTATTTATAAAAATTAATAAATAAATTATAAAGATTCAAAGAGAATTATAAAAATTGCAAAAAAAAATAAATAAAAATAAAAATATAATTAAATAGGTTAATTTTAATTAATAAACAATTTATAAGAATTAATTGAAAAGCAATTAATAACAAATTTCAGGTCCCAAAATGGTATTGCAATTTTCTCATGGTGGACTCTACAAACTAAATTTGCTGTAGGTGAACTTCATGCGTCACATGGCAATTAAAACTGACTTGAGATTCTTAATAAGCACAGACTTAATATAGACACGTTAAAGACAAAATTTTGGATGTGATTCTAAAAAGTTGTAAATAGAGGCATAAATTCTTTAAAGCGTGTACTCTAAGGAGTAAAATGTCCACAAAATTATTTCAATAACGTGGCCAATGGAGTTTGATGGCTATTTAGTATTACGCAAGTGCTGAAAATTGTATGAATTATAAGTCTCGCATAACTTCATGTCACCATTGGAATCAAGTTCAGGGTTAAGATCCCTTGAATTTTAGAAATTAGTGTCCTTTTGGAGAAACGGAGGCTTATAATTACTTTGATAGTATTTCAAATAATCTCATTTCAAAGTTTGAGTTTCTACCAGCTACAGCTATGAAATATTTAATCAATTTACTAGAAACTTGGCCCTTATGTACGTTTATTTCTATATAATAAAGTAAAATAATTCCATTTAGCCAATTTCGGAACTATATTTCCCATTTACTATTTTTGCCATTTTTGAGGTTGCAGTTCTTCGAACGCAAAATGTAGTAGCTCCTCAACATTTATACACCCTTGAGCATGAATATGAGTAGATTGCATTCTTTTCTGGTATCAGGTGCCATCGAAATAATCTGTTGGAAACCGCCGCTTCTAAATTATCTAATTTTCTGGCATTTTTTTTCAGTGCTTCGTAGTTGACTCAGTTGTTGAATTGTCAATTCTTAACAATAAAAACTCTGTCATGCATTAAATGAACTCTTTTGCCTTCTAAATAGTTCTATTATCAATACGAGTAAATAATCTATACCACCTGGCCGTTTCTACTGTAGCCATGCGCAAAGAAATGCAAAAAAATAGATGATCGTACGTCACTCTCTTGCACGCTACACGAAGGCAAGCAAGGTATGGCGCCCCCATAGTCAAAGGGAAGTGCTATCCACACATCTGCTTCGTTATCAAAAAAAAAATCGCGAATACCAATTTGAATGCCATTTCATAAGGAATTTCATATAAACAAAATTTCAAACAAATATCAGCAAATTAATAAATCGTACACCGATTTTTTGTTCATCGCTTATAAGGCACTAAAGTGGAGAGAATGAACATAAACGAGTTTTCTCATGCGTAAGCGAATCTCTTATGAGCCAATCAACGTTACCATCTCAACAGGTTAAAGCTACACTCTTCACTCTTATCAATTGTCAATAAAGCTCTCACCGCAAAGCTTTTAAGCCATGGAATTAACACTTAAGTTTAAATTCGATTACAACAAGCAATCAGTCTTAAGTGAGTGCCCATTGATATCAAGTGTGTGCCACGAGTCAAGCCGGTTAATGATCTAAACAAAACACAAACGGTTGATAATAAATTGAAATAAAGAATAAAAACTGTTTTAGTAAATGCAATTGTTTTAACTAAGATTCAAAACATTCAACTCGCAATTCTCTAAATTACAAATGTGCGTGTATTAAATCCCTATTAAAAACGCCCATATTTTATGATTAAATTGTTATGTTCGGGTTTACATCCAAATGCTTGCTTAGCTTAATCTGCTTTGGCTTAATCAATTACGAATTAGTTCATGCTAGTGACATACCGAAGAACGATGAGAACAAACCGCATATCATTTTCATACTGGTCGATGATTTGGTAAGTAATTTTGTGAATTTAGGTAAGCTGTGAAAAAAACTCAGCGGTAGGTCAGTAGGTAGGTAGGGAGGCTGTCGCAACGACACACTTAGACCTTTCGTAGGTCCATTGTGATACCACCAGAGCTTATCCTTACCCTATGGATTCCTTTTCAAACCATCCAGTAGCTTTAATAAACGAGCAAAGCTTCGCTAGTTTTAGATGCGCTATGTAAGCTACATCAGTTGAAAATGCCGCATCAAGAGTGCGCATACTCCTTATAGCTAAGCTTTCACACTCACATAAAAGGCG